>JANHAO010024440.1:0-11620 GCA_026873985.1 Saraca asoca
TTGTATACAAGCAAATGAGATTTGCTTACGGAAAATGTCTTCATATAAAACAAACAGATCCTTAGTCTGTTAAGGTTTAGTCTCTTGAGGTTTTCTTTCTTTTGATTATTGCTCAACTTCTAAGTTTATTAAATAAATGATGGGCCAAATCTGGGTTGTGATCAATTCTGTTGGTCTTGCTCAGCTGTGTACTTGGTTTTAAAATTATTTATTTTCGTCTTTTGTGTGTTAGCCTTCTACTTTGCTTCGTAAATTAAGACAAATTAATACCAATAAACTGTAAAACATTTTTTATTTGAGCCATTATCAGTTTATCATCTTCCAAGTTTAGAAAGTGTTAATTTGTTGTCCGTCAATATATTTACAGTCATGAACCGAAGTTGATGAAACGTTGAAATTTAGATTTATAATTTTAACATGTTAGTTAGGTTTGTGATTTATAAAAACTATGCATAAATCAAGATGTGATTTGGTTTTGTTTTACCCAAGAGTAATTTAAGTAGCTTTTTATTTCTTTAATTTGTTACATATGAATTAATAAAAATAATATTTGATAATATCTAATTTAATATATAATTTAATTAATATGTTCAAAAAATATTTTTCTAATTTGACGACCCAACGTCTTATGAAAGAAATATTTTTATAAGAGCCAGTAAGAGAAAAAGGCATTTTGTTATTTAGCTATATAAAGAGAAAACATAAAAAGAATTAGGAGAAAAAAAATAAGAGTACTTAAGAAAGAGTTAAAAAAAGTAATTACATGTGTCAGCATATTGATTCTTTTTCATTATTAAAATTCAATTACATTTTTAAATTGGATGGTTTATAGCCAATAGATGCAATGAGAATTTACAGTTTGAATTTGATGCAAGTCTATAAGTTCTAGAATGGTGTCAATTGATCCCCAGGCATCTGTGTGCACGCGCGCGTGCATAACGGGTGGCTTGAGCCCTCAAAGCTCTGAACTTTCTCTTATTATACATTGTGTTCCGCCTTAAAATTTTTAAAATATACTTACAATTGACTCAATGAAAAATTTATGTGATCATGCTATGAAAATAAATTTTATGAAAAGAAATAGAGATAAAAATAAATTTATGTGATCCACCTGCTTAAATACTTAATTTTTTTTTTTGTCTTTCCCTTTTCCAGTTGAATAAGAACTTTTTCATTGTATTGTACCTTAAAAAACACTTCAAAGAAGAAAGCATACGTTTAATTAAAACAAAAAGATTACATATATGGTTCACAAAATATTTTTCTAATTTGTCTTACTATAGATTTTTGAAAAAAATATTAATTGCACTAAAATTTCACTTGCATTTTTTCATTACGCAAATGACACAATTGCACTAAAATTAGTACTTACTTGCTATCCGTTTTAATTTTACTACCTAAATTTTCATATTAAAACTTTTATATTTGTGTAAAAAATAGTATGCGTATGTAAAAAAGTTTTACTAAAATAATTATTTTTTTGCAAATTTTATAGATTTTTGTAAGTGAATTTCGATAATTTTGTTTAATGTTTTATAATTTTTTATATTGAATTCTTTTAAAATTACAATATCTTGCATTTAATTATTGAAAAAATTAGAATTTTTAAAAAGTAATTATAACTTTTTCAGTATGCTCCAAAATAAAATTTTGTCCTTTAACACTCAGCTCCTCAAAATTCCCAACTTATATATATATATATATATATATACACACACATTATAGATTAAAATACACTATACTCTTTATAATTTGAGTCATGTATATATAACCCTTAACCTTTAAAAATGTTTATTTAATCCCTTTGTATTTTAAGTTATGTGCATTACACTTACATCTATCTATTTTTCACACCTAAAGTTAAGGGATTTTGTGCATTTTAACATAAAAATAATATATATCATAAAAAATTATGACAAGTACAAATATCATGTATTATTATTTTAATTTATATTTAAATTTACATATTTATAATATAAATATTATTATTGTCCATATAAAATTTGATGCATTTTAAATTATTTTAGTTTTATGAATTATAAATGTATTGATTTTATATAAAAGAAAGTAATTTAGTTGGAAACATTTATAATAAAATCATGTATTTATATAAAATGCACCAAACTCCTATACTTTGAGTGAAAAGTGTCATGTATGTGTTTTACTTTTTTATAATATATATGATTTTAGGCTAAAATACACTAAGTAAGTTTATAGGTGAAAAATAGATAAAGGTTGGTAAAGTGCACATAACTTAAAGTATAAGATGGTTAAATATATCTTTTTAAAAGTTAGAAATTATATACACATGACTCAAAGTATAGGGAGATTTGATACATTTTATCTTATTGTAAAAACATACAACTTACAAGTGAAGAACCCTATAAAGAAACAGGGCCAGGGTTGTACAATTGGGCCTACTGTCACAGGATGACATTTTCACAAGCTAGACTATGTGACACTTGCTATCTACAATCTGAAAGCAAGTTAGCCAATTGTTAGTCCTATGGCACCAAGGGACAAATATATCTAGTCACAAAGTATTAAAGAGTGCAGCAGAAGATGCACAATCAAGGTAAACAATTTATTTGCATGTAGAGGCAATGATAACACATCATATAGTGCAAAGCCAGCCAAAGACAAGCACACCAAGGCACTCAAGAATGTAACTCATGCAATAAGGGAAAATGCAGGCAAAATCAGATAAAGTATATGATGACTTAAATTGAAGATGGGATACTTCTTTCATTCATATTAAGCCCCATTACATAGCTTAGAGTGTGTAAGGGAGGCACCAAGTCACACACCCTGACCCTTAGACTAGTGTCACAATGCTCACTAAATGTCACTGGGCACTCCCTCTAAAAAGCATTTTGAGTCAAACGCCTAATAATAAGACTAGGCATACTTTTTATAAGTTAACATAAGACCTTTTCTATTAATTTGGGAAGGGTTTTGTACATTATTTTACATTGACATAAAGTTAAAAATCCAAGGATCACAATCATGTGCTCATTTACTCACATAAAACAAATTATCTTGGTTAAATTACATAAATAGCCCCCAACATGGGAAAAATGAAAAAATAGTACACGAGTCAATTTACTTCCAAATTCTTGCTAGAAGACCTCCATACAATACTTGAATTATCCACCAAGTTTTATGTCAAACAGAGTACATTTGTCTATTGAGCTAGTGCATAAGGCCAACTAGTGGCATTCTCCCCCCATTCGATTGGTCGACATCCTCGTAGACTCTACTGCTTGAAAGGTTTGAATCAACTCCTTGAAATCTTCTAAGTCTTCAAATTTCTCCAAGCTGGTCTTCTTTTTGGTCCCGAAAAATATCAAGATCTTTCCCCTTTTTACTTTTGTAAAATATTTACTCTTTTTAACTTTGAGATTGGATTCTTGTTTCACAAGATTTATCAAAAAGACTTTTGAAGAAGATTTTATTCGATAATCAAGGTAATACTAAAGTAACTGATTAGATGAAATGTTGAATTTTAAGGAAAGATTAACCAATTAGATCATATTAGCAATTAAACAGAATTATAGAATTTGGCATTATAGAATTTAGACATGTAGTAGAATGGTACATCAATGTTCAGAAACAATAAACTAGAAATCTTGTGTGCAGTAGAAATAAAATGTGCAAAAATATAAAGATCAATAAAGACATAGATTTTTAAAGTAGTTCAACTTAAACTGAAATTGCAGTTTAAGTCTACATCCATTGGATCAATCCTCATCCACATGATTACTTTTATTAACTACCATAGAAATTAACCAGGCTCCTGTACACCAGTTTACATAAGATTTTAACTAGGCTCTTGCCTACCTTTAGATGCAACAATTATTCTATCTTCTACAGACTATGATTAGCCTCATAACCTAGAGATATTCCAAGAATTTAATACACCTTCAACTAGTTGTAATCAACTTAAGAAAAGAAGATGCAAAGGGAAGATCAACCTTTTCCTTTATATCTCTAATTCTTATCAATCTAGAAACCACAAAAGACAAATAACTAGATTCCTATCAACTTAGAAATCTGAAAGGTAATCAAGAAGTATGGAAAGAAATATAATACCAAGATTTGAGATGAATATCTCAAACATCTAATGTGAATTTTCTTCAATTTTGATTCAAGATCCTTTAAATTGAGAAATCTGATAAGGTAGATGTAAATCAGATGAAGCTCTATTTTCTTTCTAAGTTTCGCACTTGAAGAAATGAGAAAATGTGAAAAATTGGATGAGTTTCAAATATGGTTAGGGGTATTTATAGCTACTGTAACAAACCTTAAAAAAAAAAAACAAACTTTCTATCCTTGAATCAATTTGTGAATTGATTCATAACAATTACTAACTAATGAATTCATCTATGAATTGATTCGCTTATAAATATCATGAAGAAATTCATCACCAAATCGATTTGTAAATCAAATCATAGTATTATACAAACAGTTCTTGAATCAATTAAGAAATCAATTCAAGAAAAATTCCTAACATTTGATAAGAAATAATTTTCAAAACTTTTGTTCATGAATCGATTCAAGCAGATTTTCAAAAGTTCTTCAATGAATTGATTCACACAGTAAAAAATAGCTTTTATAATACTTGCACTTGTGAAAGATCATTTGAAAACATTGTTTGAAAAACATTTTATTTAAATTTGCTTCAAGTGGTTTATTTCTATCTCAATTTTAGTGTTTTATAAAAACTTACTTGAATCAAATTAGATTAGAATTCACTTATAAAAGATCCTTGAAAAAATAAATAATACACTCAATCTAATGTTAAATCTCTTGATATCTTAAATGTCACTTGATCAGTTTTAAGTTTGCAAAATGAACAAACACTCAAAGCACATAATTAGATCGTAATATCAAACAAAATTTTTTTTTAACATCAAAACTGAAGAATATATGCTAGCAAGGCTAATAATCTTCCCTTTTTGATGGTGACAAATAATTTTAGATAAACATCAAATTATGCATACAATGAAAAGTTTAAATTGAGGATCTTTCTGATTACTCCCCTTTAAGATTTTATTCTCTATTTAAAATCTCACCATTCTTCTTTATTGGTTTTTACTTTATCTAAAATCCCATCATTCTCCCTTTGAGATCTTATCTAAAATCTCATTTCTCTCCTTTTTGGCATATCAAAAGGCCATAATGACTCATCAAAACATAATAATAAATCATATAATAGGAGTAAAAGGATTAAAGGATAGTTCATAGCTCCATTATGGTATTAATCTCCAATTTAATACTAATCTTAGATAAAAACTTATCTAAAATCATAGTATTTTTCATTATTCTTCCCCTAAAATAATGAATCTTGTAATTTTAGACTTCTTGTATGAAACAATTAATTTTTCCATACATTAGGTGATGAATCGATTTGGGTATTGATTTATTCAAGCTGATGAAAATTTTCAAAAGTTTGAACTCTTCCTTAAAGATTGAAAAATTTTCTGAATTAGTTTATGAATTGATTCATAATGTAAAATTCTGGGTTATGAATTGATTCATTAATTGATTTAGAAATTCACAAAAAACTTGGAAAAATTTGAATTGATTCAGGATTTGATTCAGAGAGTCCTGAAATCAATTTTAATGCAGTTTTGTTCTAAAATTTCTAACACATTATATATTTATCAGCAAATATCAATTCAGCAGAGTTTTGGAATAGCTTTACACTATTTATACTTCACATCTTATTTGGTGTACCTACAAAACAAACTTAAGGAAAAACTCTAATGTCTAAATTAGTATTTGCAATATGCAAAGCATAATCAAGCATAAGAAATAAAGGTATGAAAATATATTGATAATTAGGGGTTTAACCTTTCATAATCTTGTGGTGAGAGCAACTGCTATCTAGCATCATAAGTTGCTTCTATTTCTCCCACATAGACTTACAAAACAAAAATTAGACTTACATTTTTGGTACCCAATGGATTTTGGGTCCATATTGGTAAGTGAACATAGAAAGATAACCTTTTGATAACTATACAAGTTTCTCATTTGGCTTCAGTAGGTATATTCCATTTCTATAAGGACAATGCTTAATATGATGTCCCTTTTGATTGCAGTGAAAGCATGTAATGTGACTAAATTTCCTATTTGGCATAGCAATCTTAGATCTTTTCTTTGATCTCTTGTTGGTTTGCTTTCTATATCCAAGCTAGTTTTATTTTGGAAATGAGTTTGATGTTGTAGCATATCATTTAATCTCATTTTGCTATTTGTAAATCCTTGTAAAGCTTTGGTCAATGTTTCTATATTGGATTTGTAAACTTCACATTGATCACAAACTTTATTTTCATTCATTAGCTTTTTAGCCAAGAGGTTTAAATCATGGTTTTCTTTTTCCAATTGACTGATTTTCTCAAGCAAACTTTCTTTCCCTTAGTTTGCATGCTTTTGATCTTTTTTAGTTTTTACTAATGCATCATAGAGTTTGACACACATATCATCAACCTCATCATCAGTTTCATCATTATCACTATCATCATTAATAGAATTAAGCTCATATCTAGAGTAAAAGATAGATTGGTTTCTAAACACCTTATCATCTTCATCAATTCTAGTCATGTTATATGTGAAATTTGGTTTGTTCTAGATGGACCTGCAAGAGGCCTGAAAGCAGCAAAGGACCAGTTTGGAGAATGCTCAAATCGCGTCACGAACCGACCTCCTCAGCTCGAGCTCGTGCCTTACAAAGCGAGCTTGACCTCCTCATCCCGAAGACGGGTACATCCTAGACTGAATGGTCTAACTAGCCAGGTGTGACTAGCGACCTGAAAGCTCACTAGACCAAAGACTGACTCACGTTCTACCCAATAGACACACCGGGCCCACCTATTGAAGACAATTTGTAGTAGCCAAATAACAGGATTCTATCTATTTATTCTGTCTTGTACAATAAATGTTGATGTAATAAATTTATTGTATGCAAAATAATAATTGTAACCTCCTCTATAAAAAGGGGAGCTTACAAAAAAAAGGCAAAAAATTTGTCAATATTAAAAGGGAGAAAACTTGTATGTTGAAACTCTATAACAATACTTCCTAAATAATACATTACCATGGATGTAGGGTCTGGTTTTGTCTAGATTTGGTCGAACCACATTAAAATCTTGTGTCTTTCTTGCTGTTCTTCCCTCATTTCTTGTGAGCTTTGCTAATTTTTTGTGTTTAAACCAGTTAACGGTTAGAGATCCCAAAAGAATCCTCCTGTTGGTCAGAGTTTGGATTAGAACTAGATTCCACCATCAACAGCTTGGCACCGTCTGTGGGGATCTCACCTATTTTGGTTTATTTCCTACTACAATGGCTAAAGGAAGAGCTACCAAAGCTTCAAACAGGCTGTCCAACCCTCCAGAAGGGCATGTTTCAACAATGGGTTCTTCCACCACTCCCGTCATTAGTGCAATCACTGGCTTCCTCCCATCCAGTTTTGTCCGACCAATCGACGTTGCCAATGGTGCGATGGAATGCAAGCCTAGCTCCAACATTAGGAATAGCTTGAACACATGATGGGAGAGCTAGCTAAAACGGTCACAATGTTAGTGTAAGCACAAGCTCAAAATGTGCAAGGATAGGTTGAGACCGTTGCACCTAGATTTAAGTGTTTAGGTGAAACTGATCGAGAATGGACTTCGAATCACCATCCACATGGTTGAAAAAGTGAAGCAAGCCACTAAGTCTCCAGCCAATGACTAGGGGGCTTGGATGTCTTGGTAGAAGACCTCCTTCAAATATTAAAGCATTTGGAGGAGCATCCTTAAACTTGAAATGACCAAGGTCACTTTGGGGAACGAGCTCCTTTCTCTAGGGAAATAAAGGAGGAACCTATCCCATGCAAACTCAAAGTTCCAACCATTCCGCTATACGATGGAGATAGTCATCTATATAACCATCTGGACCTGTTCAACATCCAAATGGATCTTCAAACTTGCAACCCCTTGATTAGGTGCCACGTCTTCCCTGTTATGTTAGGTGAAGTCCCTCGAATGTGGTTTAAAAGCCTCCCGGCTCATAGCATTAGCAACTGGGAGGAGTGCTAAGACAAGTTCATCAACCAGTACGGGGTACTGAAGAAGTAGCTCGTGCCCCTGTGCCATCTCGCTATAGTCTTCCAAAGTAAGCACAAA
This sequence comes from Saraca asoca, assembly GCA_026873985.1. Taxonomy (NCBI): domain Eukaryota; kingdom Viridiplantae; phylum Streptophyta; class Magnoliopsida; order Fabales; family Fabaceae; genus Saraca; species Saraca asoca. Next base: position 8,169 of record JANHAO010024440.1, read on the forward strand.
ACATTGAAAGACTATATTGCCCGCTTCAAGCGTGAGATTAACAATGTTGAGAAGCCCTCAGATGAGGATATCCTAATTATTGTTTCAGTGGGATTTCGTAGAGATGGAAAGCTATTCAAAAGTTTGTACAAGTTCCCAGCTAGCAACCTGGGTAAATTTTATAAGCGAGCCATGAAGTAGATTAGATGGGAAGAGACTTTCAACTGCAAAAGCTCGAGGTGAGCAACTCGACCTAAAGTAAGAAGAAGGGCAACCGTGCAAACGAAAATGAATGATAACCTCGATCATCAGCTCGCTAAGAAGAGCAAGGATGAACGATCCCCATTTTCAGGTCACCACAGCACCTATAGCATCTTGTCGGATGCCCAAGACAAGATTTTTGCGATGGAAAGAGATAAAGAAGATTTCAGAAAGCTTTCACCCTTGAAGACTCCCAATAAGTCTAGACTCAACCAGGGAAAATTTTATGCATACCACAATGACTTTAGACATGTCACCTCAGAATGTTAGGCACTGAGGGTTGCAATTGAAGATCTTATCAAAGAGGTCACTTGCAAAGCTGCATTGTGCAACCTTCCAAGTAGCGGCTTGGATCATCTCAACAGGATCTTGAGCAAGAGTAGTCTCCTACCATAAGAACTACCTATTAAATCTATGTGATTTTGTAACTTATTTAAATATTTTGAATACCTTTATTGATTTTAAATTTTCTTTGAATTGGTGACTCACCTAAATAGCACTCTTTATTTGAGTACAAGATCGCCCTAACCACAAAATCGGTCGCCTCTTTATTTGAGCATGAGATCGCTCACTCTTATTTCATAGCTCTCATATGAACTTATTTACTTAATTGGCCACGAGATCGGCCTGAGCATAAGATCACTCACTCTTATCTCACAGCTCTCATGCGAACTTATTTACTTAATTGGCCAAGAGATTGGCCTAAGCATGAGATCACTCACTCTTATTTTATAGCTCTCATGTGAACCTATCTGCTTAATTGGCCACAAGATCAACCCAAGCATGAGATTGCTCACTCTTATTTCGTAGCTCTCATATGAACTTGTTTACTTAATTGCTACAAGATCGGCCCAAGCACAAGATTGCTCACTCTTATTTCGTAACTCTCATGTAAACCTATCTGCTTAATCAGTCACGAGGTTAGCCTGAATACGAGATCACTCTAATTCGCAGCTCACTTGCGACCAAGTATTCACAGTCCACACAAATTGTTTAAACAATGCTTGTACAAGAACAACACATAGAGATTCCAAAAGGAAATCTTATTTATTAAAAAGCCTCAATGAGGTAAAACTATATCAGAAAGCTTTGGATACAAACAAACCAAAATACAAAGGAAAAAGCTATAACTAAGAAAAAGGGCTAGTCACAAAGGGCCTCACCCTAGCTGATTAGAGCTTATAGGCCTATCGAGATCCTCAAATTTTTCCTTCCAATGCTTCCCCTGTGACAGCCAATTGCTCCTTATTTTTTAGGCCTCCAGCTCCTATTTTGATTCATGAAGGAAGCAAATTAGGAAGCGCTAGGAACTAGGTTGGCCAAACAATGGCCTCACGGTAGCGCCAAGAGGACGTAATCTGATATCCGTATGAGATCCCTCCATGTTATTGGAGAAGCCAAACCTTTTGAGTTCTCTATGCAGTAGGCCATACATGTCCCAATGGAGAGCCAAAATGCTGAAAATAATGGCGGTTCATCCAGAGTCCTTATGGTATGCTTAGGCAGAAGGGGTTCCCTTCCTTTAAATAGGGCTAAAGTCGGCTCCATCGAAGAGTCCAGATTCATCCCCCCTCACCACCATCATTTATTACCTTAGAAAAAGTCAAGGCTGACTCACCAGCAATCATCGGACACGTGCTATGGGAAGCACGACCTAGAACAAATGAAATGACAGTCTTGGAAGAAGACTTTGACTGAGCGGCAGCTAAAAATTCTCAACTCCTAGGTCACGAAGCGAGTTAAGAGTTGGAAGGCTTATGTTATATGTGAAATTTGGTTTGTCCTAGATGGACCTGCGAGTGGCTCGAAAGCGGCAAAGGACCAGCTTGGAGAATGCTCAGATCACTATGCTTTCAGTTTATGTCACGAACTGACCTCCTCAGCTTAAGCTTGTGCCTTACAAAGTGAGCTTGACCTCCCCATCTCGAAGACGAGCATGTCCCAGACTGAACGGTCTGACTAGCCATGTATAACTAGCGACCTGGAAGCTTGCTAGACCAATGACTGACTCACGTTCTACCCAATAGGCACATCGAGCTAACCTGCTGAGGATAATCTACAGTAGCCGAATAACAGGATTCTATCTATTTATATTGTCTTGTATATTAAATGTTGATGTAATAGATTTACTGCATGCAAAATTACAATTGTAACCTCCTCTTTTCTATAAATATGAGGAAGGAGCCTTCTGCAAAAAGGTAACTTATAGAAAAAAGGTAGAAACTCTGTCAATATTATGAGAGAGAAAACTTGTATGCTGAAACTCTATAAAAACACTTTCTGAATAATATATTACCACGGACATAGGGTTTGGTTCTACCCGAATTTGGCCAAACCACATTAAAATCTTGCGTCTTTCTTACTGCTTTTCCCTCTTTTCTTGTGAGCTTTGCTGATTTTCTATGTTTGAACTAATTAATGGTTAGAGATCCCAAAAAAATCCTCCTGTTGGCCGGAGTTTGGATTAGAGCCAGCATTATAAGAAAAATAGCATTTTCCAACAGAAATTCCAACAAAAAATAATCTGTTGGAATATTCCAATAGATATTTTGACGAATTATAATCTGTTGGAATATTCCAACGGACATTCCAATGGAAACCCGATCCATTGGAATAGTCTGTAGGAAATTCCGTTGGAAAGGCAAAATGCTCTATTTTTTAAAATTTTTTTCCAAAAAAAGTTGTTCCAACGAAATATTCCGTTGGAATTTAAAACGCACCGTTTTAATTTTTTGATTTCCAATGGACATTTCCGTTGGAATGTCTGTTGGAATTTTTGCAAACCCTATATCACTGTCCCCTTTTCCTTTTCTACAAAATTCCTGTTCTACTCTCTCATCTCGCCTGGCCTCTATTCTTTCTCATTCTACAAAATTTCCAATGCATCATTCTGCGCTGCTCGTCTCTTAGCAAGGTGAGTTTCTTAATTTTAATTTATGGTCATTGTATCTGTCTTAACCTGCATTTTAGAAGTCATTGAATAGTTCTTGTAGTTAAGGTCAAAGGATGAATATCATTGTTTTGACATGCCAATGTACAATATTATGGCATCTTGCCTATGCTCAAACTTATTCAGAGATTTGACTTTTATTTTGGTGGAATTTCCACCTTATGTGATGCTCACAGCTACTGTAGAAAAAACTTGAGTTACCTACTAGATTTTCCATTTTGGAATCTGATAGTAAAATGGCACCTGAGTCCTACTTATTGGT
>JANHAO010024441.1:0-11622 GCA_026873985.1 Saraca asoca
ATATTAATATTATTAATATATTAAAATAAATTAATTTTATATTAATATTTAATTTTTTAAAGATAATTTAATCTTTCTATTTATATTATCTTTCTATTTTTTTAATTTATTCTCGTATCAGATAATATATATTATCTCAATTATTTCCATGACATGCCAATAATAGATTTCTATTCTCCTTCTCATTCCATTTAATATCCATTCTACCCTACCCAACCCAACACTAACTTAGAGCCCGACAAGAGACGACAAAACAGTAGCAACGGTAACACAGACAAAGGTTGTAAGCGATTGGTGGCAGAAGCAGCAAGGTTGAAGCTGGTGGCTCGACGGGTCTTTGACAAGGGATGAGGGGAAAACGTCCAAAGGTTAAGGGGAATAGAATATAGATGATTTAGATATTTAGTTAAACTAGTCCTTGGTTTGTTTTAAATCGGAAAAGATTGAGAAAAAATTGCCCTTTCAAGCGGAAAAAGGAAGAAGGGAAAAATTAAGTTGAAAAAGTTTTAAAATAAAGTAAAATAATATTAATTAAATGATTAATAAAAAATGAGTGAGGGAGAGAAAAAATAAAAATAAAATTATGATAAAATGTAGATGTTTATTGAAGAAATTTATAAAAAATTAAATTAAAATTATATAAGAAATTATGGGTGTGTTGGGAAGTGTTTTTATTTTTTTATTTTTAAAAATTATTTTTGAAAACAGTCATGAGATGTTTTTAAAAATTATTTTTAAAACAAAATTTTAGAACAAAAATTTTACAACTATTTTTAAAAACAGCATTATCAAATAAATTTTTTTATTTTAAAAATAATCTATTATTTTTAAAAATAAAAATATTATTTTTTTAAAAAAATATTTTTAAAAATAGTTACCAAATAAGTCTTATATTTTTAAAATTATGTAGTTAAATTTAATGAAGTTTCGTTGATCATGACGGGTATTTTAATTTCAGATGAGGATAATGTTAGTTTTAAATTAACAATAGCATTAGATCAATTAGTCAGTCACACGTAAACTTAATTGGAAGTTTTTTTTTTTTTTTTAGTGGAAGACAAAGTTATCTGTGATAGGGTTATCATTCTTTAGTAAGACCTTTCTCATTCTTTCTTAGCTCACTTGCTCCTGACATAAAAACATGTTTTCTACTCCAAAAAGATATAGGTAGATCAAAAAATGCAAAGAATTTTACATTTAGGAAACTTATATATTTTTTATTTTTAAATGTTAAATAGTTTTATACAATATATTGAATGTATAAAAAACTTAAATAAAAGAGATGAATATAAAATTCATATATGCAAATGAAGATTATAATTTTATCTTACTGAGTAAATAGATAAATTCATTCTTAAAATATTATAATTAGATATTAAATTAATCTTTAATTTTATTCTGATATTAATTAAGTTATTCTGTTGGTATGGATTAATAAAAGAACTCAATTGAAATCTAAATAAAACTAAAGACTAATTTATATCTAATCAATCTTTAAGGGATAAATTTGTTCATTTATTTTAAGGGGCCTTCTCGACTTCCCTATTGATTTCATTTTATTTTTTATGATTTCATCTTTTAAAATAATTTTTAGTTTATTAGTAGAAATTAATACTATTAATAGATGCTTCAAAGGGGTATCTATCAAAGAGATATCAAAAAATGATAGCCTTCATTTTCAGAAACAGTTGTTTAAATGGTATAAATACGTCAAGGTGTAATCATATAGAGGTCAATAAATGTGGCATCAGCTTTGAAACCCAAGTCCATCTTTTAAAAAATTGTAATAAAATTGTCAAAAATCTCACAAAATTTGCATATCTCAACAAACTTGATTACCTCCCCTTCTTGTTTCAAGGATTGGATTTTAAAAAACTGTAAAAATAAAGTCAGGTATAATAGTTTAGGCCAAATGATATAGAATTAAGAAAGCTAACTAAACAAATTAATGACAGGACTATTAAAACCTGCTTTTCTATGGGGAAAAATTAGGAGGATTCAAAATTTTGACTTGCAATATGGTTAAGTGATAGCCTCGAGTTGGAGATTGGTATATACTTAATATTGATAGGGTCTCTAAGGACAACCTAAGTTTAGCTAGTGCTGGGGTTTGCTAAGAGATAATTTAGGAAGACTGTTCAAGGGATTCAATAGAGGAATTGAGTTTGCTTACAGGGTCACTGCTGAAGTTTGGGCTCTTTTGGAGGGATTAACTATGGCCATTGACATTGGCATCACTTACCTCTATATAAAAATGGATGCTAAAATTGTTGTAAATATTTTTAAGTCTATTGCTTCTATTAATATGCTTATTTCTCATTTGATTTTTGAGAACAATTGTTTCTAAAGAGACTCTTTCACAAGACAGTTAAATACATTTTTAAGGAAGTCAATCAATAATTGATGTTTTGATAAATTTGGGAGAGTAGAACTAATCCCTCTTATCTTATTATAGTAGTCTTCAGTGGACGTTATTTCCTATCTTAGGATTAACGTCTCTTTTTATATGTTTACTCATTATTTGACACATAATTTAGACTCTAGATGATAAATGTATGTAACTTATAAACTATAAATTATGTGTATTAATTATGTATTTATAGCTTAAGATTGCTCTCAAAGTCATATTCTTATCCATTTTTAAATCAGGGTTTATATTCCTAATTTAGATTTGATGTTTATATAATACACAAATGATAGTATGACTTATTTTAGAACGTATCTTCCAAGTACATCTTCCATTTTATTAAAAAAGATCTTCTTAATTTATTTTCTCTGTAATAAAGCTTTGTTTTTTGTTTTTTTGCAGCTTCTTTGTTTTTCTTTTTCTAAACAATTTACTAGTATTATGCAAATATCATTTTTCAACAAGTTAACCTTAACATCATGAGATGTGTTTCTAGTAGTAATAATTATGTATTCTTTTATAATTAGATTAGTTTATATAAGTTTTATAGACACACAAATAATTATAGATGATAAATTTCGCCGTTTTCACTTAATAAAGATGGATTTTAACAATAATTCAAAGTTATGTATCTTGAGTAACAGCTACAACTGTGTAATTTAAGGATAACATTAGGCTACGTAGTTGAAAATTTCTATATCATCTATGAATTATTTGTAAAATGCTTTGTACAAAGAAAAGCATAACTTTATTCATGTTTTTATGTATAATAAATATGTAAAAATAGAATTGCAGCTTTTATGCATGTTTTCTTTTATATATGAATAGGAGTATGACCTTAATTTAAGAATGTTTTTATATACATATATAATTTATAGTTTATAATTTAAATATACATATTTATATTAATTACATATTTATAATTTAAATCTCAAAAACAAAAGGCTTGGAGCATATTAGCAACTTGTATTGATTAATAGGGTATATGCCTAATTTTAGTTTTAAATGACAATATTTTCTTTTAAAAACTTGCAACAAACACCATACTAAATGTGCACTTTAAAACATTTCATATATAGGAATAATTATAATAGTGATTATTATAAATGCTGAACCATCTAGAATCTTGTATTTCAGATCAGCTAATATATAGCACTATTTCATCTTGCAACAAACACCATATTAAATGTGCACTTTAAAATATTTCATATATACAAATAGTTGTAGTAGTAATTATTATAAATATTGAACCATCTAAAATTTTATTTTATATTAGAATACTTCTATTGTGTTAACATTAGGCTCATTTAAAAATTACGATTTATCAAATTCATTATTGAAAGATTGGTTTAATATGGAATTAATTCTTAATTTTATTCTGACATTAATCAATAGAAGGATGCAATTGATGTCAAAATAAAATTGATAAGTAATTTGATGCAAAGCTAATATTTTTAGGGATGAAAGTGACTATTAGTTGGGTTTAATATTTTCTTTGCTAAGATGCATTACCCTGTTTTCACAACCAATTTTGTGTAAACTTAGGGGAAAAAAAAAGGATAAATGTGAATTTTATGTATACTAATGAGTAATATAATTTCATCTTATATTTAGGAGTGGATGTGAAAATATGACATTCAAATATAAAGTGCATTGAAGGATGTAAAATCCACAATTAAATGCAATTTTTTTCACTGAAAAATAAAGGTGAGAGATAAAGTACTCCTTCCATTCAATTTTATATGTCACTTTGAATTTTTTTTTCTTTTTATTTATCATTTTGGAAAATTAAGAATGCATTTTTTATATTTCCTAATTTTCTCCCATCATTTTAAAAAAATGCTCAACTACTTCATACATCAATTGATTTTAATGAATGATAAATTGGTAAAATAAAATCACATTTTTCTAAAATTAAGGCTAGTTATTGATTTCCTTAATTCATGTACATTTACCTTAAATGATGAATAAAAAGGACCGAGAGATTATAAAAGTAATACAACTTTACACAATTTGTTTTATGTAATTGTAGGAGTGATTTAGCCATTAGATTCATACACACAATGAATAAGGAATGATCCTCGAATGAAAAAAAAAATAAAGTAAATTTTTTTATTGACATCAAATACCATTTGAATACACAAAATTTTTTTGGATGAATTATACTTAACTCTTAACTATTACGAGATTTAGTATAATTACATTTACTTCTTTCTTATTTTTAGATATATATTAGTTTTTCTTATCATATATACTTATATTTATTTATTTTATTTTAAATATACACTCATAATTTTTATTAAAAAATAAAAAATAATATACATTTATAAAAAATAAAAAAAGATAATTATATTAAATATGAAAGAAATAAATATAATTTACCTAAATTTGTAATCTCTAAAGTAAATGACCCAGATTCCTGGACACACCACTGGTGGCAGTGGGGACACTAAACATAAAAAGAGTGGCAAGGAACAAAGAGCAAAAGCAATTAGGTCCTCTAGAAGATCGACACGTGCCAAAGGAAACCTCACAGCAGAGACAGGACAGATCTACTTTCCACTTCCGCTTCTTCCAACCAAATCTCTGCTAACAGTTGCCACTATCTTCTCTTAGCTTTCTTCATAGACATTGCCACTGCTCGACACGTATTAACCACAGACGAATGTGAGTAATTTATGTCTGAAAGAAAGAACGCAAGAGGATGTCAGTAAGCGACACGTGGCCTGCATATGAGGAGTACAAAAGTGTGCCCTTTCTTATTCTTTTCAAATAATCGGAAAAATGTGAGAAAAAAGGTCTCTGATGGATTCCTTTTATGTGCGACAAAAAAGTTAAATACACCTTGACAGAGAAAGAAAGATTAAATAATGTATCTCTAACATGAGAATAAAAATATGTTTTTACTAATATTATTTATTCATCTTCTCTAATTTACCATATATGTAAAATTTATATTAAAATAAATATAAATTTATCATTTTTATTTAATTTATATGTGAGTATTATTATTTCCGTGAATGTAAATTTAATATAAAAATAAATTATATGTAATTAACAAGCGAAGGGAATTTAAATTAAATTATATTGTATAAGCAGTTGTTATAATATTTATAGTAATATTTATTATATTAGGATTTTATCTAAATAGGGTTACTCCGTCATCATTGTTTACAACTCTTTTCGAAGACTTACTCTTTTAAGTGATGTTGTGTTGCTCTTGAGATAACTGACTCTTGCTCCATTCAGCAAACAATAGAAGTTCTTGTTTGGGAAATTTCTTTTTGGCAGGCTCTAAGCTAATATGAGGAATGTATCCAGCGGAAGGGGAAAAAACTCAGTTTGGAAAATAGGCAAAAGGACAGGGGCTATAAAAAGAAATGGGAAAAGGGTGAAGTCATAAGTCTATTAAAATGTCCACAATCTATGCAGTCATATCATATGAAACACATAGATGACTTTTTTCTTTTTTCCAAAAAAAAAAAAATACTGTAGAAAAATTTCATTCTCTTTTATTCTTATATATTTTTCTTACTAACAAAATAAATAATTTTTCATATGCAATTTTGTTAATCCATTAATAACAGAATAATTTAAGAGTTTATATAATTCAGGTAGAAAGTAAGTTATTGTAAAGAGTTAAATTATACAAAAATTATATTCTTTTATAAATTTTTTGAAAAATACTAACAGTATGATTAATAATGAAAATTAAAAGTTTATGTAAAAAATTATTTTTACCTAAATCTCATGATCTAATAGCTTGATTGTTAGAATATATAACGCTTAATCTCTTCACTTAATTATTTACTTAGTACTTGAGAATAAAACAACTAATTAGTTTTATACTATCTTAATTTCGAAAATAACGGACAATAACTACAATTTATATCATATTGAGGTATTTATAAAAAAAAAAAAAATCACATACCACACAAATAACCCATTCACATATATATAGGAAACCAGTTCATTTGTATTGACAAACAAGATGCATTCATGCAATTAAAACATATGAGGGTGAATGCCGCTTTTTAGCAGATAAATTTATGTGACAATATTTTAATTGAAGAATTGTTATTTCTTTCATTCGCATAAAGTTTTGTTCCAAGACTTTCCAAATATATAGGGAAAGCACCAAATTATACACTTGTATATTTAGATTAGTGTCTCGATGCTCACCAGGGTCACCGAGCACTTCTTTTTAAAGAATATTTTGAGTCAGAGTCCTACAAGTAAACATTCTTTTTTCAAATTGACATAACGATTTTTCTCTAATTCGGAAGAAATCTAATGCACCAGTATACATCGACGGAAAGATAAAAATCTAAAGATTATATTGTACTAAACAAGAAATCTTAGTCAAAATTATATAAATATCCTCAAAATAAGAAAAAATAGAAAAATATTTTACAAGTGTATTTTTTCTCAAGTTTGCACTATATAATTTACTATTTATACTTGATTTTTGTATCAAGTTTCATCCAAATCCAAATACACTTGCTTATAAAATTTGGTTACAAGTTCCATTTGTGATACTAAAGAAGGATAGATAAAAACCTTCAAATATTTTATTTTATTTATTAGTAATCAATCACATAAGACACTCACTTATTATTTTTCAAATAGTTATTTTTTTAATATAATTTTCTATCAATCAAATAATCTCCCACTCTACACCTTTAATTATTAAATCATATTCAGTGAATTTGGGAGAGATTCTTATGATCAGCATTAAGCAGAGATTAAATAGAAGTATGGCTTAGTAATATTTTACAGAGTAACAATGGGAACCATTGACAATCGGAAAATGGGTAAATAGTGACCTATGTAGTGGCAAGATAAATGCTCTGGGAAATAGACCAGAATTTGGTTGCTTTCCCCAGTCAGTAACTTATCAATAATAGCAGAGAATCAAAGCAAAGCTAGCAGGCTGGGTTGGCACCTTACGTTTAGCTCAGCTTTATGTATGCATCCTTGACAGCTTTAGACCACCAAGATTGAACCTGCAAACATCTTCCTTCTTTGACACATACACAGAGAAAAAAAAAAAAAGGGACTTCATTATAGATTTATGCAAAAATGCAGTTTATTCAACAAGTTTAACGAGAAAACTAAATTACAAAATGTTAAATTTATAATGTGTGGAAAATTACGTTTTATTTATATGTGATTTCTCCCTCTTTTACTGAATTTATTTATATTTTTAGATGTTGAAATTCATCTATTTGTTATTTCCATCATTAATAGTTTAATCATTTATTATTATTTTTTCATCCATAATATTCTGAAAAGAGTGTGCACAATGCATATGTTTCAGATTTTTTTTTCCAATTTTTTAAAATTAAATGTAATTCAAAACTAATTTTAAAAAATAATTAAGAAAAACTAAACCTCAGAAGCTTTGCAGTTAGAATTCGTTTTGGATAGAAGCAATTTTATGTCAAAATTTCATAGAAGCAGTTTTCTGTGTCATGATCACTGGGATCAGAATAATAAGTTATCATATCCATTTTTTTAATAAGAATATACAGGATTCTCAAAACAAACTAGAACCATATGCAATTACGTAAAAAGAAACATATAAAGATATGTTCAAATCTCAGAGTTAAAATTTTTTCTTAAATTCTAATTTTTCTAAATTATTCTTGAAAGTAAGTTTAAAATTAGATTTAATTTTAAATTTTTTGAAAGCAATGGAAAATGCACATGCTCTTTTTATTATATTTTGGATGGGAAAAATGTTATGTGAACAAACTGCTAACTGTAAAAATTACAAATAGCTAAATTTTAATGCTTGAAAACACATGCGAATTAAGTGAAAAAAGTGAACCCACATGCGGATGAAATGTAATTTTATTGACAATATATATGGACTTCATTACATATTAAAAAATTAGTACAGATAAATACTTTTAAAACTTTAGTAACACTTTTTTATACTTTTTTTTCACAAATTTTCATTAAAAATTATAAATTTTTATAAAACTTTTATTGATTGAACTACAACAACTATATATATTTATATTTATTTATTTGTTAAACATAAAATTTATATAAAATTGTAATTTTTTGTAAAAAAATTACAAAATTTTATATATTAATTATAATTTTTATGTTAAAGTTTCATTAAAAAAAAACTTTAAAATCTCCTTATATACAGAAAATATTATTATTATTGAGGTTGTGCAAAAGGTTGATAAGTGTAAGAGTAAAATCTTTTACTTTCCTTTTTGGGTGGTTTTCGAATATGGACCCGTGAGATAAATGAGAATAGCATGAATTGAAGGACACATGTAGGATAGGACAACCTCAGGCCCTATGCCCAAAACATCAAGGCCAGACCTGTGACTGTCGATCTGTATGGGCTCATAGTGACCAAACCTAAATGACCGCAGATGGTCCTGAGGGCCGAAAAAGAAGTTTGACTAAAAATGACCCGCAAGGAAAATGAAAACAAGTGGCATTACCACTTAAATAAACAAGACGAAGATATTAAATGCACAAAAAAATTTTAGGACCCATTTTTCACAGTGCCTTATCTAATTAATGAATTTGGGCCCACAAATTAATCTAATAGTGAAGAACAACTGTACGAGAGAATTGTGCTAAAAATTTGTGTAATGAGCATTACTAATAAAAAGAGAATAATTGAATGGAATAACCAAATAAAAAAAAGGAGGAATTCTTGTATGGTAACTTCAATTTTATTTTGATCATTACTTCTTACCATTAAAATTTATCAATATGAAGAAATGTATTTATCACTATTTCCACCATTGGCCACAAGAAAAGTAACCGTCTGAGGGCAATTTCTCTAATGGAAAATTTTCAAGACCACGTGAAATAGAAGAGCATCCAATATTGATGTTATTATTCAGAACACTTAATTTGATATACTTGAATACGTTGGAGTACATGCTCAGTTAGAATGAAAAGAAATTCCTTGTATACAGTATAAAATCCCGTGGAGGACGCCGAGAAAGGAAATTTGACGAGGTTTAAAATGAGTATTCTGCTTCCCTAAGGCGTCTCTAAAAACACCCATATCTAGTATATTTAATGAAACTGAATATATAGAAAGAAATTTAATTAGACCAATTAAATCAATAACCAATAATCGTCAATCAACCAGAATAGCAATAAAAAGTAATAATATATAGGACCAAGAATAGTATCCGTCCTAAGTTGCATGCAACTTCAAAGTCTAGTTGGCAGATCCAGCTGTAAACTGGATAATCAAAGGTTTTAACACCCCCTGGTGGCTGGTGAAATTTATGCCTTGAAAATTTTTAAAGAGTTTAAATAAAAGGAAAAAGATAATAATTATAGAAGTCATTCCACATATGATGTGATGGAAAAACTAGGACATCACGCAATCATTACTAGAAGAGTTGCAAGACAATTGCAGCAGCTGAAAGCCATCTTTGCTCTTTTCCCTTGGGGCAATCCAACACCCACACATCACACTGCTTCTGGAGGGAAGCTGACCCCAAAGATTTTTAAAAAGCAGCTGAGGGGCAGTCATGGAAGCAAAACCAAAATTCCCCAGATTAATGCAACAACCATCCCACCATCAAAGAGCAAGAGCATTACACCACCCATAAAAACAAGAAGCAATCAATAAAGTCATGCTACTATCTCCATAGTATAAAGAAACTTAAAAAAAAAGTGCCTTTTGTTCGAGACTTTTACCGATTTTTTTCTTTTCCTTTTTTGGGTTTTATAATAGGATGTTTCTTTCCTTTCTCAATCACGTCCTTCCTATAAGCCTCATGAGAAATCACGTCCCAGTGTGCCATATGCTAAATCACTATCTTCAAAAGAGTGACACATAGCAAAATCCTTGCTTTCTGTTTCTCTCTGATAACTCTTCTCCAAGAGTGTGGAGCATGTCTACAGTTGATTTCTTGCTGAATTAGAGTGATCCGAGCCTTGAATGCCAGCCTGACCAGTTCCATCGCCACCAGAAAGCTGCACTGGGCCATTTAAATCCCCAAATGAAGGTCTATTTTGTAAAGCATCAGATTGAACATCCGCTGCACCCTCACGGTTCACCTTTTGCAGATCAATACTTTGGACTTGTTCAGCCAGCATGTCATGACTAGACTTTCCATCGGCTTGAGGACTGATAACAGTGGGAAACAGAACGCGAGGAGGCATGATCCATCTCCTCCAATCATTTCGTCTCCTTATTTTGTCACCCTATTTAAAAGGAAGAATAAACATTTTTTACAAAATAAGATATGAATCATACTATAATAAGAAAAAACTAAAAAATGAGATCACTTTTGTCAAGATATTCTGGCAGCCTGAAGTGAAAAAAGAGGATAGGGAGGGTTAACAAAAATTTAGTGATGTTGATGTCCATGGTTCCAAATTGTAAAACTTAAACCACACATGTAACCTGAAAGGGAAGCATCACAATAATACCTGCACTTCAACAACAGATGAAGTTCGAACAGCGTCTAATATAAGCTGGATATTGTCAGTCAAATGCATGACCTGATAAAAATAATTCAATATATTATCATCTGGCAGTGAACAATGGTACAAGAAGAACATAAGAATTTGTACAACTTGTTTTTTTTTTTTGGGCTGGCAAACTGGAAGTTTTGATGGACAGCAATTTTACATATATTAGCAGATGATATATAATAGAACAGGACCAGATGACACAGGCAGTCCAAAGTCCAAACAAATTTGTACCATCAGGCATCAAGTAACAAAAGCAGCCACATGAATACAGCTGAATCAGAAGACATGCAAGACATACTACACCTGCGGATGCAGACCAAAAGTTATGCAAGATTTATATTACTTGTTTCATACAACAAGAACTCCATTTGTAAAATTTCAATAAAAATGTTAATAGAGCAGAAACATCAGGTAAAAAAAACCCTACAACACTGTAAAACCTTGTTATGAGTGAAGACAAGAGAAAAATGTAACCTCAAAAAATGCTGCAATAGGTTTAAGCCTATGAATTTTTCTTAAATACATGACCTCTAATAATTGCTGTTTGTGCCCTCTAGTATCCAAATGTCCATAACATAAATGTCATGACAAAATCAAAGACCATTACTAGTATCCTGCACAAATAAAACATAGCCCCCCCGCCCCCCACACACACACAAAAAAAAAAAAAAAACCCTCCCGAAAAAGAGGAAGAGTGAAAGAAAACCCTAGTTAATTCTTATCCTTGGAGATCATGA
>JANHAO010024442.1:0-11633 GCA_026873985.1 Saraca asoca
AAGTACTATTATTAGACCTTGAAAGAGGCTAGTAATTAATTTAGGCTAAACCATCTTCAATTATCCAAGTAATCATAATAGGAAAGATTTTAATTTGTTAAAGATCATAAGTGTGGTAAAACCCCAAACCTAGGCTTTTATAATTGAACTTTGCTATTTAATTATTTCCTGCTATGTCATTAAGTCTCTTTATTATCTTTGATATTCTTATTTGGTTTAGGAAACTTACATTACAAACTCTAGTAATTGATAACGAGATCCCTGTGAGATTCGAGCCGTATTTGTTGGTATCTACTATAAGTATACCGTGCGCTTGTGAAAAACACACATCAAGTTTTTGGTACCATTGCTGGGGATCTCTTCTGTGTCAATATTAGTTTGTTTTGCAATCAAGTTGATCTAAATCCTTTCCTTTATTTTTATTTCTAATCTTTTCTTTTGCTACTTCTACTTCTTGTTTCTATTGCATAGGTGTTTCCTTTTATGCAAAGAGCTCCCAAAAATCTTTCTCAATTTGATCCGAAGATTGAAAGGACACTTCAAAGAAGAAGAAGACAAAAGAAACAAGATCAATCAACACCTTTAGCCATGGAGCAACCAAACAACCGCTCGCTGAAGGATTTTACTGCACCAGATACCCATGGCATAAGCCTTAGCATTATTAGAACAACTGTGGAGGCTAATAACTTTGAGCTAAAACCTTCACTTCTATAGATGGTCTAGCATAATCAATTTGGAAGATCTCCTACCGAAGACCCAAACCTTCATCTGTCGATCTTCCTTGAATACTATAACACTTTGAAGATGAATGGAGGTTCTCCAGATGCTATTCAGTTAAGGCTATTTCTATTCTCTCTAAGGGATAAGGCTAGAGCATGGTTACACTCTGTACCAGCTAGATCTATTACTACATGATAGTAGTTATCACAAGCCTTTTTGGCTAAATATTTTCCCCTAAGCAAGACAGCTCAACTTTGCAATCAAATCACAACTTTTGCTCAGAGAGATGGAGAATCACTATATGAAGCTTAGGAGTGATTCAAGGAACTCTTAAGATTATGTCCCTACCATGGATTAGAAAAGTGGCTAATAGTCCATACCTTCTATAATAGACTCACATATAAAACTCATATATTAGTAGATGCCACTGTAGGAGGAGCACTTATGAACAAAACTATAGATGAAGCATACATTCTTATAAAGGACATGGCATAAAATCATACTCATGGTTAGGCGATCGGGCTTTATCAAAGAAACCATTGGGAAAATATGAAATTGATGCAATTGACCACTGGTCCTCCAAGGTAGATGCTCTCTTCCAGAAATTAGACAAGTTAAGTATGAATGCAGCAGGCTTTTCCAGCGTTTCCTGTGAAATTTGTGGATACATTGCCCACATTGCTACTGAATGCCAATTGGGGAATCTTTCTTTTCAAGATAGTGAGTAAGTGAACTTAGTCAATAATTTTGCCCAACAAAATAATCCTTTTTCTAATTGTTATATGTGAAAATTGGCTCGATCCAAAAGCACTCACGAGAAGTCCAAGACTAATGAGGAGACCAGCTCGAGAGCACCCAGATCGTTTCATCACATTGTAAAGTGACCTCATCGACCATGACTCATACGCGAAGGTGCAAGTTCAAACTCGTTATTCCCAGGGTCGCGCAAGTGACCTGGCGAAGCCTAGCCAATGACCTGAAGCTCGCTAGATAGAGAGGTTAAATTATGTCTTGCCCCAACGGTCAATTGGGGTCCCATCTGCAAAAGGCAACTTGCAACCAAAAGTAGAAGATTTGGTCTGCACATTCTATCTTGTACAATAAATATTAATATAATAGATTTACTGCATATGTAATTACCATTGTAGCCTCCTTCCCTGTATAAATATGAGGAAGGAGCCCCTCTATGAGAGAAGGAGGATCCCTTGCTAAAACTCTACCAAAATTACTTTCCAATACCATCAATAAAATCTTTACTGTGAACGTAGGGTCCGGTGACATCCAGATTTGGCCGAACCATGTTAAACCTTGTGTTTCCTCTTCACCTCTTCCCCTCTGATTATTTTTTAGTCTTACCACACTCGAACCGATTACAGGCCAGGGATCTTGAAGAATCCCCCATTGCCCGAATTTTGGGACTCCCCTTATGAACCAAAATCTAACGTCAACACTAATACATACAACCCAAGTTAGAGGAATCATCCTAACTTCTCCTATCGTCAAAATGTAAACCATACCTCTTAAAATAATTTCAGATAACCCCCTGGTTTTCAACCCCAAAGACCTCCTAATCCTTCACTCTCACCAAAATCCAATCTTGAGATAATGATGAGAATTTCATAATGGGCCAAACCAAACAGAATAAGGAATTCAGGATTCATAACCAGACCATAAATGAGGTTATTAAAGAGCTAGCTTCAAAGGTTTATTCACTAGCCATACATAATAAGATGCTGGAAACTCATATCGCCTAATAAGCTAGTTCATCAGCCTGAAGTCTAGGAAAACTTCCAGGTCAACCAGAGAATCCTAGGGAATAATGCAATGCTATTATTTTAAGATGTGGTAAGTATCTAGAAAGGCCTAAATTAAGTGAAGAGGAAGTAAGAGTGGATGATCCTGGAGTAGAGGTTGAGAAGCCTAAGGAAGTTAAAGCTAGAGAAGAGGAAGAAAAGGAGGATAAAAAAGATGAAGAACCCAAGTATATACCTCTTGAACCTTATAAGCTACCAATCCTCTTCCCCCAAAGAGTAGCCAAGGCAAAATTAGAGAAACAATATGGGAAGTTTTGGGAAATCCTTAAGAAGCTGTAAATTAATATCCCTTTCTTGGAAGTTGTTTCACAAATGCCCTTATATGCTAAGTTCTTAAAGGAGATTTTATCCAACAAGAGGAAATTTGAAGAACATGCCACAGTTTCCTTAACTGAAGAATGCAACGTGATCATTTAGAACAAATTACCTCCCAAACTTAAAGATCCTAGTAGTTTTTCTATTCCTTGCTCCATTGGTGACATGCATATTGATCGACCCATTTGTGATCTAGGAGTAAGCGTGAGCCTTATGCCTCTTTCTATTTGAAAGAAGCTCCAGATGGGTGACTTGAAGCCAACCACTCGCTCCTTACAACTGGCAGACCAATCTGTCAAGCATCTATTTGGTATCTTAGAGGATGTGTCTCTAAAAGTTGGTAAATTTTTTATTCTAGTTGACTTTGTGATTTTAGATATGGAAAAGGATGCTCATATCCCCATCATTCTTGGAAGGCCTTTTCTCGCCATTGTTGGTGCCATTATAGATGTAAAGAATGGCAAGCTTTCCTTGAATGCCCCTCTCTTGAGAACTCATGCTACAAAATATATTCAACTGAGCAAACTAAGAGAAAAGATATAAAGGGACATTATTCTATTGATCCACTTGAACTCTGTCTTGTGAAAAGCTCTTATACTTGTGATTAGAATGCTAAAGCAGCTACGTATAGTAAATTGCTTGATGAGAGCCCTCTTCTTCCTACAAAAGCAAGAGCTAAGAAATTGGAAGTGGACCCAAAACACATAGTCATGAAGGAAGATAAAATGCCAAAGGTAGAACTAAAACCTCTCTCTACAAACTTGAGGTTGTACAAGAAAAGAACAAACTCCACTCTTATGGAGACTGGGTTATGCTTTTCAACTCATGATTAAAACTTTTCCCAGGCAAAGTCCACTCTCGTTGGTTTGGCCCTTTTCAAGTCCGTCAAGTCCTCTCTTATGGAGACATTGAAATCTGGAGTGAAGCAACAGGACCTTTCAAAGTTAATAGCCAGTGCCTCAAACATTACTTGGCAAGAGAACCAACTGAAAAGAGAGCCATTTATACTCTCTCTGAGCTCCCTTCAACTAAATAAAAGTATCAAAGGAATCAAGCTCATAACTTAAAATGAGCACTTCTTAGGAGGTAACCCATGTTTACTTTTGCAGTGTTTAGTTTGTTTATTTGATTTTTCCCTTTTCTTTTTAGTTTTTAGTTCAATTTTGATTTATATTTGTAGCTCTTAGTATTGTAACTTTGTGAACTTATTAGAGGTCTAACTTGTAGGATTATCTCTATGTACCAAGCACCCTTTAAAGGAAGGATTAATGCAGAAATCACCTCAAGAATTACAAGCAGGAATAAGATTGGTAGCACCAAACATGGCCAGGGTGTGTCCCAAGACACAACTATGTTCCAAGTACACTTAGAAGTAGAAAATTCCAACCCCAAGCATGGCATGCCCATGTCCTGGAACACAATCGTGTTCCATGCAAGACTCAACGAAAAAAAAAGAAAAAAAAAAGAGAAAAAATTCAAAAAAAAGTAGAAACTCACTGATTGGCCAGCACTGAACATGGGCTAGCCGTGTCACAGACCATGCCTATATTTCAGGCTCTACCTCAAACACGGCTGCCCTAAAATGCGCAAACATGGTAGCCCTGCTTCTTTCTTCTCCAAAGCTGTTTGCTCTCTCTCTCTCAGCTGTGCTCTCCACCAGCAAGCTGAAACATCCGGCCACTTTCCTTCACCAACAGCCGAGACCTTTGAAATTCCATCCACCGTTTTCCCCCAGCGGCCACAATCTTCGGCCACTCTCTCATCCAGGCTCCATCTCACCTCAAATCTCCTTTAATCTCCAAAACTCTAGTCAAGAAGAAGAGCCTCTGCATATGCTAATTGGAGGTACCGATATGCTAGCTCATTATTCTGCTGCATTTTTGTTATTATTATAGATTTTATTGTTTTATTTTTCTGCTATTTTTTATTTCATTATTTTTGCTATTTTGTCAGTTTTTTGCATTTTTCATTGTTGCCTTTTGCTGATTGTGTTTTTCCTTGCTAAGTCTACATTTTACAATATTGCTACCTTGCTATCTTATTGTATTGTTGCCTTGTTGTTTCATTTGTGCTGCTGCCATTCTGTATTTTACCTTGTTGCTACATTACCATTTTATAGAGATTGTTGTCCTATTGTTTATTATGTGTTGTCCTGCTGATAAACTCTAGTTATTACTATTTTTCTGCATAATCTCACTTGAGGTTGATGTTTTACTTTTCCTGAATTAAAAATCTTTGTCAAATTCTTGCTGTTTCTCTATATATATCTCTACTGCACTTGAACACAAAAGGGATATTTTTGGTGCCATTTCAATTTTTGTGCAAAAAAAAAGTTTATTGCACTTGAAAACCTTTTTTTCTACATCTTTATTGGCTTCTAAAAGATCTAGAATTGGCCAAGCCTCCTCCTCCCGATCCGATCAAGCATATAGGGGACGAGCTAATCCTAACCAACAACCTCACGAAATTAATGAATTTGAAATCATCTTCATTGACATCATTAATGTAGATGATATGATCAGTTAGTAAAATAGAAAACACACATCATCTTCCTGGAATAGGTGTCACAAACAAAGAAGGTGATAATTTTCTAGGAAAATTAAATTTTCTTATGTACCTCATTGACCCACCAATACTAGGTCGGTGATTTTATTTGGATAAAGTTTTATCATTCTTGAATCTACTAAGCATTTCCAAGCAACTTCTCTGTCTGCTGAGAGCAAAAACTGAGCTGGACTTTGCCAATTTCTCATCATTGTAATCAAGATATTCTCTAAGCCTATCTTTTCATCATTGTAATCAAGATATTCTCTGACCCTATTGTTATCGAGATGATCAACAAGAGTATTATTAAAATTGTTTTTCTTCACGGCAGAAGAATTTGCAGCAGGTGAAGAAGAAGAAGGCCAGAGTTAGCCACGAATGGAACCCGATTGGAGGCTTAGAGTTTTCCTAATATTGGTCGAATTAGAACTGGGGTTCCATCAATTCAGTGAAAGGCTTGAACTTACCTTACGACTAGGGATGAAAATTTTACCCGCGTACCCATTTACCCATGGATATCCGCCTATGATGGGTGGGTATGGGTGTGAAAAAAAGTATTCACAGGTGGGTATGAGTATGATTTTCATACCTGTAATGGGTATAGGTATAGGTACGAGTATGAGAAAATACCCGTACCTATATCTGTTTACCTATTGAAATAAAAAATTTTATTTTTTTTATTTAAACACTACTCAAACACAATGTCATTTTGATAGGTATACCCGCGGGTATATCAATACCTGTGGCTATAAACCCGTACCTGTGAATACTATTGAAAAAAATACTCGTACCTATACCCGTTTAAATAAAAAATTTTATTTTTTTTATTTAAATACTACTCAAAATGACGTCATTTTAACAAATATATTTGTGGGTATACCCATATCCATGAGTATAAACCCGTACCCATGAACACTATTAAAAAATTTTAAATTTTCTTTTAAATTTTAGTAGGTGTACCCACGGGTATACCCATACTCGTGGGTATAAACCCCATACCCGTACTCGCTACAGTGTTCGTAGGTATAGGTAGGGTATGGGTATGATTTTTTCTGACGGGTATGGGTATTATCATACCCTCTCGAACCCGACCTGTTGCCATCCCTACTCACGACTTCCAAATTTATGAGGTTTTGAAGCTTGATTCAAAATCACTAATTCCTTGTCACCCTTCATTGATCGGATAGCATGTAATTACAGTTATAGAGAGAAGCAGATATGAAAAAAAGCATTTATACTTAGAGAAATTGAAGGATGCTACATAGGATGATTAAAAATGGTGGCAATTAAAGAACAGAGCACTGACACATGAAGGATTTTTTGTGTCATATGATACTTTTGGCTCATATACATAGTTTTAAACGATGTATTGAAAAAGTATGAAACAAAATAAAGGGAGGGATTTTGTTGCTATTATTAGAGCAAAAATAATGATAATAAAAGTAGAAAAAGTGGCAATAATATATATGTTGACTTCAGATTTTGGTAATGGTCTAAACTTCGGCCAACGGGGGGATTCTTCAGGATCTCTGACCTTTATCCAATTCAAACATAATAAAATGACAAGAATGGAAAAGAAGAAGGGAAGGCCAAAAGAAAAACATAAGGTTTAACATGGTTCGGTGAAATCCAGATATCACCGGATCCTACGTCAACGATAGCATATTATAAAAATGATATTTTTACAAAGCACACGATCTTTGCTTTAATAGAGTTTCAGCATGGTTCCACACCACCCTTACAGAGGGGCTCTTTCCTCGTATTTATAGAGGAGGAGAGGGTACAATAGGAATTATATATGCAGTAAATAAGTTACATCAATATTTAATGTACAAAACAATGTGCACAGGCTGAATCTCCTCTTTTGGTTGCTGCAGATTGTCTTCTACAGGTGGGGCTCCATTTGTATGTTGAGGCTTGGCAGGATCTAATCTACTGTTTGGCGAGCTTTTAGGTCATTGATCATGCTTCATTAGCCAGGCCGTTTCTCCTTTTTCAGAATGGAGTGCCCAAGCTTGCTTCTTCGAGCATGGGCTCGGCCTGATGAGGTCGCTTCATGACGCAACATGGCAGTAGAGTGATTCTGGGTGTGCTTTGAACT
The DNA here is from genome assembly GCA_026873985.1 of Saraca asoca. Lineage (NCBI taxonomy): Eukaryota > Viridiplantae > Streptophyta > Magnoliopsida > Fabales > Fabaceae > Saraca > Saraca asoca. The sequence goes on from JANHAO010024442.1 coordinate 7,495, forward strand.
GGTCCTCTCACCGCTCTCGGGCTTCTTGCGAGCTCTTTTGGATCGAACCAATTTTCACATATAACATAAGCCCATTAACTCTTAGCTCACTCAGCGGGCTGGGAGTTGAAACTCTTTAATTCTATATCAGTCAAAGCCTTTTTCCAAGACTGTTGATTCATCTATTCCAGGCCATGTTTCTAGCAACACGTGTCTAGTAACTATTGTTAAGTCAACTTAGCCTTTTTCGAGACTTATTAATGATGACGGTTGGGGGAGTGAGTCTAGATTCTTCGGTAGAGCCGACCCCGGCCTATATAAGGGAGAGATAATTCCTTCTGATTTTTCACTTTGAACAAACTATGGAGTTTCCTGATAAACCTCCACCATTTTTGACATTCTGGCCTTCCTCAGATGTGTGTATGGTCTGCTGCATAGATAGCTTGGAAGACTTATCTTCCCTGGTAATGTGGAAGGATCTCATATGGATCCCAGACTATATCCTCCCAGTTCTGTCGTGAGGCAGTTGTTCGGCCAGCCAAGCTCCTGATGCTTTCTGGTACATTTCCTTTGCTAACCAAAAGAGGAGATGGAGGCTAAAGAAGATAAGGAGCTGCATTGTCACCACTGATTGTGCATTGGAAGGGAAACTTGGGAACCTTGGTGGCTCATGAGCTCCAATATCTCATAGTGCAACCCTTTGTGGCCAATCCCTATTCCTAGACATAAGTTTTCCCTTTGCATTTTGATTAGCTCGTAATTTGGAGCTTTCTGATGTACATCTACCTCATTGAGGTTTTTTTTTAGTGGATGAAGTTTCTTTTATGTAGTTTCTGTTTGTTGTTGTCATTCTCTTGTACAAATATTATGTGAACAATTTTTGTATACGACTAAAAAATAATGTGAGAGAGTTGCGAACACTTAGTTGTAAGTGAGCGCGAGGTTGTGCTTCGCCCCTCAGGTCGATACTGTGGCTAGATAAATGAGTTCACATGAGAGCTACGAAATTAACAAAGTTTACCTAAGAGCCGTGAAATTAAGAGGTGAACGATTTGGAGCTAATCTCATGGCCAAATGGAAAGGTTCGCATGAAAGCTGCGAAGTGAATGATTTCCTCGCCTTAGGCAACTAGTAAGTTCATCAATTCCTTATGCCTCGATGGACATGAAGCCGTGCTAACATAACAAGTTTATTCTGAGCGTCTCCACGCCTCAGTAAGCCTGCAGCTCAACTAGTTAAGTGAGTTTGTTTTGAGCATCTCCACACCTTAGCGAGTACACAGCTATGCCGGTTAAGTGAGTTTGTTTTGAGCATCTTCATGCCTTAGCGAGCACGCAGTTACACTGGTTGAGTGAGTTTGTCTCAATGAGCATGCAGCTATGCTGGTTGAGTGAGTTTGTTTAGAGCATCTCCACGCCTCAGTGAGCACGCAGCTACGCTGGTTAAGTGTTCATCAATTCTTTTTTGGAATGAGCTCCAGGGGGCCTCAAACAAACTAGAGGTCATAGTTGGTGTAGAAATTCTTCATGAGGTTTGAGAAAATTAGCCGCATACGAGTTACAGATACTACAAATGCTTAAAGGCAAGAAAGAAGAGAGTAACTGACATTTAAGCCAACCTATAAGCAGCTTTCAACATAACAAAGCAATCACATTTATATTTGCTCCAGAATCGAAAATACATCATCAATGTATAACTCGAATCGAGCCCCCCGGCTCCAGAATGGCATCCCGTTGAGAGAGCTGGGACTGTTGCCATATAGGCTGTACCACGTACTCCCTTAATCGACCCCTTCTAATCACGTCCTAAATTGCCTCCCTAAGAGTCTGACAATTTGAGATTCCATGACTGGCCTCATTGTGATAGGCACAAAATTCTTCGTGGTTTCTTTGTCTAAAAGGAATCCTAGAGGGTGGGGGCGCCCTAAAATCTTCCATGCCTCTCTCTGCCATGAAAATCCTATCTTGAAAGTCCGATAGGATGCTATACTGCTCGTAACGATCTAGGTGCTGAAGTTGTTCATCTTTGGATCTCTTGGACTTCTTGGTCATCCGCTCAGTGGAGCGATCACCTTGATCCACATTGCTCCTCTCTTACCATGAGAGAAACCGGCTTTTTCATCCTTCTTGTCAGGCCTTTCTGAGTTGAAAGTCGCATCCCACTTGATTTGCTTAGTAGCTCGCTCATAAAACTTGGTGAGATCTTTCACTGGGGACTTATATAGACTTTTGTATAGTTTCTTGTCTTTACGGAGCCTTGCAGAAATGGTAGCCAACATGGTTTCTTCAGATGGATTCTCCACTAAGTTAGCTTCGAATGTGAATCTGGCAACATAATCCTTCAGCGACTCATGCTTGTGCTGAAAGACCATAGCGAGGTGGCAGGGGGCGTGAGTTGTTTCTTCAACGCCTGATATTGGCTGATAAACTTTTACTGACAGTCTTCCCAACTGCCAATTGAACGAGCAGGGAGGCTTTTAAACTAAACTCAAGGTACACATCCCAGTGTAGTAGGGAACACTCGGCACTTGACCAATGGATCTATTGTTTGTAAGTCCGTCTGAACATTGAATGCGTCTAGATGATCATATAGATCAGAATCCCCATTGTACAGCAGAATCGCGAGAATCTTAAACTTAAGAGGGAGAATTCAAGTTTTGATTTCCTCCAAAAGTGGCGTACGCTCCTCATAACTAGCCCAGTCACTCGAGGCCCGGAGGTATTCCTCCCACTGGGTTATCTTTCGAAACAACTCCCTAACTAATGGGTCTCACATTCCAGAATGCTGACTGGACGACTACCGGATCCTCTAGCCCCCACCATCGCAAGGGTCGGGACCTAGGGGTCGCTCTTGTGATTAGCGAACTGGAGAGCCGCCTTGGTCTGGATCGTCCATACGCTGGGCTTGTCATTGCCGAAGAGCACTCATGAGCGTCGAAGCTTTGGCTTGTCTCTGCGTACCTTGCATTAATGACATGACAGCCCTGGTCAGTTCTCCCATCATACATTCGAGTCTCTCTTGGCACTGGAGCCAGGCTTGTACTCCATCTATGCTGTTGGCAACGGGAGCTGGCTGTGTTAAACTGGATGGAGGCATACCAGTAGTTTCCCTGATGATAGGAGCAATAGATGAGTCTGTTGTCGAGACATGGCCATCCGGAGGATGGGGTTGTGTATTTGAAGCTCTGGTGGCTCTTCCTTTGACCATCGCAGCAGGAAACGAACCAGAATAGGTGAGATCCCCACAGACGGCACCAAAATGTTGATGTTGAATTTTGGTAATGGCCCAAACTCTGGCCAACGGGGGGATTCTTCGGGATCTCTGACCTTTATCCAGTTCAAACACGATAAAATGACGAGAATGGCAAAGAAGAAGGGAAGGGGAGAAGGAAAACACAATGTTTAACGTGGTTCGGTGAAATCCGGATATCACCGGATCCTACGTCAATGATAGTGTATTATAAAAATGATATTTTTACAAAGCACACGGTCTCTGCTTTAACAGAGTTTCGACATGGTTCCACACCACCCTTACAGAGGGGCTCCTTCCTCGTATTTATAGAGGAGGAAAGGGTACAATAGGAATTATATATGCAGTAAATAAGTTACATCAATATTTAATGTACAAAACAATATGCACATGCTAAATCTCCTCTTTTGGCTGCTGCAAATTGTCTTCTGAGGCGGGACCCCATTTGTACGTTGAGGCGAGGCGGGATCTAATCCGCTGTTTGGCGAGCTTTCAGGTCGCTGATCATGCTTCATCAGCCAAGTTGTTTCCCCTTTTTCGGAGTGGAGTGCCCGAGCTCGCTTCTTCACGTACGAGCTCGGCCTGATGAGGTTGCTTTAAGACCCGACATGGCGGCAGAGTGATTCTAGACGTGCTTCGAGCTGGTCCTCTTGCCACTCTCAGGCTTCTTGTGAGCTCTTTTGGACCAAACCAATTTTCACATATAACAATATATATAATTTTTTTTTATAAATTTGATTAATTATTTAAAGTAGTTTTTTAATTATTAGAACAAAAATAATAATGATAAAAATAAGAAAGTGATGATAATATAAATATAAATATAAATATAAATATAAATATTTTTTTATAATTTTGATCAATTATTTAAAATGATTTTTTAATCAAATTTATTGTTTATAATTAATTAT
>JANHAO010024443.1:0-11641 GCA_026873985.1 Saraca asoca
AATTGGATTTTTACATTTAAGTTGCAAGAAATTCAATCCCTATGGAGACGATACTCACTCACTCTATATTACTTGTTGACTATGTGCACTTGCGTATTTGAGTGACACAACCACACACACTCACAAGATAATGTCACTAATAGATCTACCCAAACTTAGACAACTACTAAAGAAGAGAAAATCAATTCTAAGTTGCCTCCCAAAAAAACCTTCCAAATGGAAACCAAGGACCTAAAATATCCTATAATTGCTGCATCCTTTATGATAAAGGATACCAATGAACTTGTTTCTTCAAAGAATATACAATCCTTATGAAACAAAGCAATTATACAAATAAATACCTACAAACTTTAAGATAACAAATCCTTACTACTAACCCCATCCAAATAGGAGAATCCTCATTAAGCATTGCAGCCAAGAAATCAATAGAAAAAAAACCCCTTTTTAAGCCCTATGAAATCCCTTAGGAGAAGCAAAAATAACTTAATTGTTCTTAAAAGGTTGAAGTTGTACAACAAATAGAAATCACCAAGATCGACCAAATGAAAAAAGAATTAGACATGAAGATTAATAGGTCTATAATAGTCCGTGAATCTCCTATGAGAGAAAAATCCAATAAAAATGTCCAAACTTTAGATAAGGCTTCTAAAATTTCTTCTAATGAAGAAGAACCCAAAGTTAAAGCCATCAAAACTATAGCAACTTAGAGACCCAAAAAAGAATTAGTTTCCAAGATCCAAAATAGAAACCCAAGAGATATCTCTTATACGAAATTCTTATAATGGAAATAACATTTATAAATGGAATATAGATGGAAGTTCTAATATAAGATCATCAAAATCCTTCAACAAATGACCATGATAAGCGTAGCTTATCACACAACACAAAGATGTGACAATCATTCACATCCTAGTTGCCGGATTTACTGAACAACTTAAAGGATGGTGGCATAAGTATCTCACTAGTTTAAAAAAAAGAATAAATCTTAGATTCAATAAAAATGGATAGCCAAGGTGAACTACAACAAATTTAGATGCCAAACATATCCCTAATGTAGTCAATACTTTGATCTATACAATTACCAAATATTTCATAAGAGATCCCAGTCTATGGAAAGATAAATCAGCCAAACTTCTCTCAAATCTCAAATGTAAAACCTTATCCAACTTTATATGGTATAAGGATACTTTCTTTAGTAGGATTTTTTCTAGATTGGACATTAACCAATCCTTCGAGAAAGAAAAATTTTTAGCAAGACTTCCTAAATCCTTAGGGGATAAGGTTAGGGAGAAAATTAGGAACCAATTCAATGGAATAATTCCTTATAAACAACTTATTTATAGATAACTTAATGCTTATGTTCAAAAAGTTACCCTCAAAATTTGTCAAGATGAAAAAATTCAAAAGCAATTAGCCAATGAAAAATTACTCAACAAAAAAGAATTTTTTTTTTATAAATAATTTAGATTTGTTTGCCCAAAATTTTTAAGCTCAAACATAGATGTAAAGCCAAACAAGCTTAATCTGACCAACCACAAAAGCAAAAAGCCCCTTACAAAATAAAAAATCTTAGGAGAAAACTTAGGTATGCACCTCCTCTAAACTAAGTATTAGACCAGTCTATTTCAAATGTAATAGGCCAGGTCATATAGCCATGCAAGTTAAACAAAAAACTAGGAATCTTCAAATGGATGAAGAAATTCTTAATCAAATAAGCAACTTATTAACTAAAAAGTCTTTTGAAATAGATGAGTTTTTAGCAGACAATGATCAAGAAAATAATCAAGTCTTAAATGATGATTGTTGTTTTGATACTAAAAAAAAACAATGACAAATTCTGAAAGGCAAATAAATGTTCTTACAAAAAAACAAGATCTTCTCTTTGAAGTCATTTTTCATTTGCCAAATGATAATCAAAAGAAGGGTTATCTCCAAAAAGTCAAACAAACCGTAGATAAGCCTTCAACATCTGTTAAACAATCTATAATTAACAAATATAGTTTTAAAAATGTTTTAGATAGATTCAACTTAGAAAATAGTAAACATATAATCTTATAGGATTTATAATCTAAAGTAAATCTTCTAAAAAAAGAAGTTAAAATCTTAAAATAATAACAAAATGATTTTGATCAAATGTTTTCATCTTTTCAAAAAGGTAAAAACAAAGAAGAAGAAAAAAAATTGAAGGCTTTAATGATGATGTTTTCAAACTCACTTCTACTTTAATGATACAAAAATAGTATATACCTATTAAATTAATCATCAAAGATGAGTACACAATTGAAACAATTGCCTTGTTTGACACAGGAGCTGATCTCAATTGTATACAAGAAGAACTAGTTCCTACAAAATATTTTAAGAAAACAAAAGAAGGTCTCATATCTATAAATGGTTCTAAGCTTCAAATCAATTATAAGCTCTCAAATGTTAACATAGAAAATTCTTTTCTCAAAATAAATACTTCATTTCTACTAGTCAAAAACATGACTAGTAGAATAATCTTAGGTTCTTCATTTATCCAACAAATCATGTCTTTCTCTATAGCAGATGAAGGTGTTGTAATGGAAAGTCTAGGATAAAAAGTAATTTTCCAATTTATTAAAAAATAGGTTTTCAAAAAATTGAAACCTGGTAAAAAGCAAATAGCAACAAATAGACTATCTTTCTAAAGAAATTTCTTTCCAAAAAAAAATAGAACAATAGCTAGTCACTCTAATTGTCTAGGCAAAAATTAAATCTGTAAAACATATAATGCAATCCCAAATTTGCTCTAATTTTCCAAATGCTTTATGGATAAAAAAAACATATGGTAGACTTACCATATGAAAAAAACTTTTTTCAAAAACAAATTCCAACAAAAGCTAAACCAATCCAAATGAACCAAGAACTTTAGAATATTGTCAAAAAGAAATTAATAATCTCCTTAAAAAGAGAATCAATAAAAAAAGCAAAAGCACTTGGTCATATTTTGCCTTCTATTAAACAAAAATGCAAAAATTGAATGAGGAACTCTGAGGCTGTAATTAATTACAAACCTCTCAATTAAGGTCTTCAATGGATTAGATACCCAATCTCAAACAAAAAGGATTTACTAAATTATTTACACTCTACAAAAATATTCTTAAAGTTTGATATGAAATCTAATTTTTGACAAATTCAAATAAAACTAGAGGATAGGTGTAAAATAACATTCACAGTCCCATTTAGATAATACAAATGGAATGTAATGCTTTTTGGCCTAAAAAATACTCCTTCTAAATTTCAAAGAATAATTAATGAAATTTACAACCCCTTTACAAAATTCATTATAGTTTACATTGATAATGTTCTTGTTTTCTCTAAAAACATAGACCAGCATTTTAAACATCTTAATGTCTTTCTAAATATTAATAAAAAAAATGGTCTTGCTATTTCAAAAACAAAGATTTCTCTTTTCCAGACAAAAATTAGGTTTCTTCATCATTATATTTTCCTAGGAAATATTACCCCAATTGAAAGGGAGATTCAATTTGCTAATAAATTTTCTAATCAAATTATTGAGAAAATCCAATTGCAAAGATTTTTTAGATGTCTTAACTATGTTGCTAATTTCTTCCCTTAAATGTTTAGTGTCTTAAAACCTTTACATGATAATCTAAGGAAAACTCCCCCTCCTTGGACAAGTGAGCATACAAATATTGTTAGGCAAATAAAGTCTCAAGTCAAGTACCTTTTTTATTTGTACATCTCAAATCCATCTACTCAAAAAATAGTAGAAACAAATGCATCTAATAAAGGATATGGAGGTATCCTCAAGTAAATTAAAAATGATAAAGAACATGTCATTACATATGCATTAAAACATTGGAATCATGCACAATAAAATTATTCAGCTTTCAAAAAAGAAATCCTAGCAATAGTTTTAAGCATAAACTAATTTTAGAGTGATTTGCCAAATTAATATTTTATTATTTGTCTTAATTGCAAATCAGCAAAAGAAGTTTTACAAAAATATGTCAAAAATATTGCATCTAAACAAATTTTTGCCAGATGGCAAGCAACTCTTAATGCATTTGATTTTGAAATTGATTTTATTCAAGGATTTTCAAATTCCCTTCCATACTTCCTTATAAGAGGATTTTTGCAAAAGGGATAATGCCTAGAAAAAAAAAAGTGAAGATAAGAATCCACCATCAGATTCTAACTCAAAATCACATGATCCATCCAAAGTCAAAAATAAGGGGAAACAAATACAAACTACTTCCTCCAATCAAATTAAATCAATCTCTCCAGTAGATTTTGATTTCCTAATAGACACTGTATAAGAAATTGCAAATCAACTTCCTTTAACCCTACTAAAAAAGTCATGGGCTGATATTGCTGAACAAGAAGAGGATAAACCTCTAATTATCAGCAAAGCACAACTGTAACAAATGATTACTACCAAATCTCAATAAATGATCAAAGAAGGATCATCCTCCAAAATCACCATAAATCCAAAACCCAAACCTAACAAAATTATCACCAAATACCGTCAAAAACCATGACTTGAAAATATAGTCCAAATGGAACTTGAAATATGGCATGAAAACCCAAGAATTTCCATACCAAAAATATTTCCAAAAAATTGACACTACTTGCCAGAATCTCTTGCCCAATATAGGACATTTTATGAGTTTATCTTAGTGGACACAAATTCATTATTCATCAAACATCATCTTGCTACTAATGACCTAAATATAACCACCCACTCAACTTTTATGATTGAAAATTTCTCTTAATTTCTAACTAGGGCTAACACCTTTCTAAAAGAAAAAAAAATTCAAAACCATACATCCAATGGGTTATTTATACTGGGATTATCAAAATGCTCAATATTGTACCTTATTCTTTCAAAACAAAAATTTTCATCATATATGGTTATTTTTCTTTAACCAAAACACCAAGCACAAATTTCCTTAATGGTTTTTAAACTAGTGGGATTTCTTTACACCAATACTTGAAATTTTTTCCCCAAAAGGTGAAAAAAGGATGAGACATTTTCTAATCATGTTTTGACAATTTGAATTGTGGAAATCTATCGATTCTTCTTCAGTTTTACTCAAAAATTGGTCTATCATGGGTTTATTTATAAGAATATCAGTATTCCAAGGAAAACCCCAATTCCAAATATTTGATCTTGCAAAAGAAAGAATCTATCAAATGGTGAGCATCTAATAATCAAGCCCATAGAGCTCACAAATTTGAAATAACTAAATGGTTTGAGGATCATTCTCATTATCATAAAAATGCAAAAGCTAAAATAAGCCAATTCCTTTAGGACAAATCTCATATTACTACTTCCTTAGCTGCCATCTCTAGTAAGGAAGACTTTGTTAATAAACTACAAGAAATACTTCTCCAGTTCAAAAGAAAAGGAGCAAAGTCTAGTTCATTTGGTGTAGGAGATGAATCAATAGATTATGCTCAATCAAATGAGGACTATTATTTTGAAATTAATCTTAGTGATCAATACATTACCCTCCCAAAGTAAAATTGTTGGCACAACAAGACAAGTCATCTTTCAACTCTGATAGCATCAAATTAGTATGCCTGGGGAATTCACTTTTGATGCCTTTTGGTGACTAATATTGATAGGAATCCATCAATAGGTGTCATCGTAGAAAGTTTTTAGGAATCTTGTACTATGGTATAGGTCACTATAGTAGTTTGAAATTTTTATAAATAAGATAACCATTCCATTTGTAAGGTAAGGCATCATCTCTCTACTCCTTTCCTCTCCTCTCTAAAATTTTATGTAAGCCTTGGAAGCATTTCTGGAGTATTTGCCTAAATTATAAGTTTCCAAATTTTGTAATACCAATTTATATTTTACATTTTGCATTAGCATTCATATTGTAGTCCTTCTATATTCCTTAGTTCTTTCTAGTTTCTTTAGATTTTCTTCTTCTGGGCCTCTCCAGGTGTGTGTGTGTGTGTGTGTACACTTTAGCCGATAAAAGAGAGCCTAACTAGTGTCAAGTCCCTCAAAAAGAAATTAAATTTTGGAAAATAATCAAATCTTGCCCTTTTCTCATTGGAGAATTTATATACGCCTTTGTGCTATATTTGGATTCAATAATAATGCAGTAAAAAGATTTATGTGTGGCAGAATAATAAAGATTTGAACACAAATTTTTAAAGTGGTTCAATTTAAATTGAAACCACAATTCAAGTCTACTCCACTTAATCTTTCTTAACCAAAAGACCTTTTCAATTGAAAACAAAAACTATCAAGATTTACTAGACTCCTGAAATGCCAGTTTACATTAAGCACACAAGAACTTATACAGGTTTCTTGCTAACTTAGAAGAATTATAACAGGTTCTTCTAAACCTAAATAAAAACACAAGATTAATAGGTTCTTGCTAACCTATACAAGATTTCTAAATCCCTAGAAATCTTAAAAACAAGGAAACAAAAATAAGAAAGAAGTATGAAATATAATACCAATGTTTGAGATGAAAATCTCAAACTATCTAAGATGAAGTCAATTGATCTTGATCCAAAAGCTTGATAGAATCTCAGAAAATGATGAGATAAAGAGAGAAAAATATTTAGTTCTTTCTCAAAATGATTACACACTTGATATCTAAAGAATGTGTAGAATTGTGTAGAAAAATGGTGAAAGATCGTTTAAATAGTGAAAGTAGTTAAGCTGTTGTCACTGTCTGTAAGAGAATAACTAATTTTCTATTGTTGAATAGATTGGCGCATTGATTACAAGTGGTTACAACTAATTAATTGGTGTGAAAATCCAAGTACAGTTTGTTATTCATAGCTTTTGCATCAATTACTTCATCGAAGTAGCTATTTTTCTTAACCTTCGATTTGAACTAATTTTGAAAACTGTTCTATAACAAATCGATGTGAACATCGATGTATATAGATTTGAAAGACATAAATCAATGTGTAAATCGATGTATGAAGTGAAAAATAGTTTTGTAAAATTTTATTTTCTTTTCAAGTAATTTTTCTACCACATTATTTAGTTAAAAAATATTTGGATCAAAAATCAATTGAATTCATTTACAAGAGATCTTATTGAAATATAATAAGTCCTAAAACTAATCTTGAATTTCTTGAATCATAATGGCATACTTTTGAAACCTGAAAAATAAATTAAAATAAGTAATAAAATGTGATATCAAATAATATGAAAAATTGATTAAAATTATTTTTCAACATCAAAACTAGGAAATGTGTATTAGGCTAATAAGACTAATAATCTTCCCCTTTTTTATGGTGACAAATAATTTTAGATTGATTTCAAATTAAAGGAAAAATAATAAAAAAAAAAAGCAATTTTTCTCTAACTTGTAAAAAGAATTTCTTTGAAAATTTTCTTTAAAAAAAATTCAAAATTTTCTCTAAAAAGTTTCAAAATTTTCTCTAAAAAATTTTCAAAATTTTCTCCCCTTTTTTAATTGAAAATAATATTTCATTAAAAAAATTTAGTTTGAAAACGGCATCTAAAATTTATGGGATTTTTGAAAAGTTTAAAGATTTTGAACTCTTTGAAAATTTCATATTTCTCCCCCTTTTGACACATCAAAAAGTAATAATAAAAAATAAAAGAAAGGCAGAAAATATTAATCAGGGTTTAAACTATACTTAAGAATTATGTATCAACATAAAATATACTAGCCACTGTAAATTTTAGAATACATTCAAAAATATCAAAGTAATAAGGATACTTAAATCATCCAGAAATATCATCACAAACTAAATGTAACATTCAATCAAAATATTCATAAGAGTATTAAAATATTCAGAAAGTACCAAATATCCAGAATACACAACATATCAAAATATAGTCTTAATAGCAAAATAACAACAATGATAAAGGGATAACAGGGTCTAGGGGATAAAATTCAAATACAGATAAAAAACTATTCAGGAGGCAATTCATTTAACTTCTGCATCTCATCCTCTTTGTCTTGCTTTTGCAGCCTTAATCTAATCTTTTGAACTTGATCATCAAGTGAATTAAGTCTTTTGTTCATTTCTCTGTCTATTTTGTCAACCTTTTCTTCTAAAAGTGACATTCTTTCTTCCATTACATTGAACCATGCATCTTGACACTCAGTTATTTTATTGGTTTGATCCATCATATATTTGTGCATGCATTCAATCAATGCAGTCAACCTAGCTTTAATTTCAATGGAGACTACTTCTTGTGTTGATGTTTGACTAGAAGATTGTGTGGGGAGAGATGTTTTGTTGACCCATTTTCCTTGACTATCTTCTTTAAAGCCCATCTTATGAAAATGTGATGCAGTGATCATTGTCATTACATTTGGGCATGAACCCAAAAGTTGATTTGAAATCTTTGTTTTTGCTTTTGTAAAGAACGGAGTCAGGATCATACCATATAGAAGATATCCAATATCAGTTCTTCTAGAACAATTACTCATATATTTCAAAATGAAATATGGAAAATTGAAATCAATTTGATTTTTGATAATCCACATCAAAAATAGATCATCTTCCATTATTTGAGTAAAATTGGTGGCCCTTGGCAAAATAACTTTGCACAAAGCATAGTGCAGAATTCTATCTTTAGGAGATAGGTCAGTTATTAGTAATCTCCCACTGCCATCTTTTGAAGTGAAGTAGGGAAACAGCATTCTAACTGCCAGTTCCTTATTGTATTCAGTAAAAGATCCTGTAATAAGCTTTGGCATGGAATTATCCTTTCCAAATTCATTTGCAAAAGTCTCAGTATCAATGACAATGTGTTTGCTCTTCACATAGCAAAATAGTTTGCCATCGGCAATTGCTAAGTTAGCTTAGAACATCTTTACGAGCCTAGAATAGGCTGTATCTTTGAAAATCAAAAATTTTTCAAGCTTATACTTAGCAAATAACTCAAGCAGATGGGTTATTTTGAACAGTTGGTCACTAAAACACTTCAAGGGTTTAACTTTTTTATTTTCAAAGGCAAGGTAAGAAGCATACTCATTTGTGACATGAAAAATGATTCTTCTTCATCTGATTGAGCAGGTTTGATTAGGGATTTGTCCTTGCACTTTGTTGGAATCTTGATGCACTTAGCCATTGTTGATGAGATGGTTGAAAGGAGCAGTATTTCGATACTTAACGTTTTGGGTTGGATTTGGGATTTTGTTTTTGGAAAGATTTTGAGAAATTAATAGGTCAAAGTGATGGAGAATGATGTTTTTCAAATTTTTGTTGAAAAAATTTGATCGAAATCTGTTTGAAAAGGAGGATTTTAGATATTTTAGAGAGGGAGTGCCGAGAGAAAAATGTAACAGGGGCGCTGAGGTTACTATTGAAATGGGTTGAACTTTGATATGGGTATTTATAATATGACGCCATGAATCAATGTGTGCAACAAAGTATAGGACTAAAAGTTACTAATGCATCAATTATAGTTTGAATCTGTTCATCAAGTATTCATGTGTGCATCGGTTAGAACATCGGTGTATGTATGAGTGTTGTTCTTCGCATCGAATATGTAATCGATTTATCTAGTATTTTTTAAAAAATTGAAAAAATTTCATCCTTCCCAAAACTTTGAAAACTAGGCTGAAACAAAGTATACACCGATGCTTAACAAAAATTTTCAAATGCATCGATTATGACAGTGATTAAAAATTCATGTAGAAAACCTAGATAAATGACATCAATTACTAAATCAATTATAGTGCTAATTGTTTCGATGTTTCTAAGATATTTTCCTAAATGTATCTTAAATCACTTGAGGTTTCAAGTTCTCTCCATATACCTACAAAACAAATTCAGCAATATCTTCGAAACTTAAGTTAGTATTTGCAAAACACAAATCAAACAAATGAAATAAGCAAATTTACAAAAAAAAATAAGGGGAGTTTATCTTGCAACTTTTATTTCATATCATGAGTTGCTTTTTCTTCTCTCACATATACCTGTAAAATGAAATCAAATAGACTTGGCTAGTACCCAATAGGATTTGGGTCTATACTTGTTAGTAGACAAAGCAGAAACATTTTTAACAGTAGATATTTTTGGTAACCATACCAATTTTTCATTTGGTTTTAAAACATATGTGCCATTTCTAAATGGGTAATCTCTGAAATGGCATCCCTTATGATTACAATAATAACAAGAATATAGGCAAAGTTCCATTTCTTAAATCTACTGAACTGCTGCTGCCTGTAACCTAAACCATTTTTATTTTTGATATTTTTCTAGTTTTCAAGCATATTATTCAATTTCTTATTATTGATGCAAAACTTTGAAGCATCTTATTTAGTTTCTTTATTTCTAACTTGTAAGAATCACAAAGCTCACATGTTTTGTTTTCACTGACTAACTTTTCAGTTAGAACATTCAAGTCAATATTTTCTTTTTCAAGTCTCTCTACCTTTTTGACAAAATTTTCATTTTCACTTTTCAATTTATTTATTTCCTTATTTGCCTTAGTGAGTGCTTCATAAATTTCTTCATATAAATCATCAGAGTCGTCATCATTTATTTGATCACTTGAATCACTAATAGAATCACTGACATAAGAATTATAATAGGATAAAGGATACGGTAGAACCTGTAGATTTTCATTATGCCTAGCCATCAAACAATGTTCCTCTTTTCCTTTGTGTTTAGCTTCAATTTTGCAGCTGTAGGTAACTTCAAGTGTATTTAGAATTTCTTTACTTGTCTTACATTTTGAAATTCTTGAAAATTCATTAGCAAGCAGCGTACTAACAATAATCCATTTTAGTTTAGAAGCAAGAGAGTGTTTTCTTTCCTCTTCATCAGTCCATAATAGTTTAGATTTTGGTTCAGGAATTCCATTGAGACAAATCATAGAGTATTCATATCCTGATTCTAAAATTTCTAACATTTTAATATATAAGAGCCTTAATAAAAATCTTGATTTTAAATTTCCAGAAATCAAAATTGTCAAGATCAAAAAAAGGTGGATTGTTTAAAGATGGACAATCAAAGAAAATAGGTGAGTTTGAATCCATATTTTAATCAAATAAACATGTATCAAGAGCCAAAGCTCTAATTCCAACTGTCAGGTCCCTCAAAAAGAAATTAAATTATAAAAAATAATTGGATCTTGCTCTTTTCTCATTGGAGAATTTATATATGTCTTTGTTTTATATTTGGATTCAATAATAATGTAGTAAAAAGATTTATGTGCAGCAGAATAATAAAGATTTGAATACAAAATTTTAAAGTAGTTCAACTTAAATTGAAACCGCAATTCAAGTCTACTGCACTTGATTTTTCTTAACTAAAAGACCTTTTCAATTGAAAACAAAAACTATCAGGATTTGCTAGGCTCCTGAAATGCCAGTTTACATTAAACACACCAGAACTTATACAGAGTTCTTGCTAGCCCAAAAAAATTATAATAGGCTCTTCTAAGCCTAAACAAAAAACACAAGATTAACAAGTTCTTGCTAACCTATACAAGATTTCTAAATCCCTAGAAATCTTAAAAAGAAGAAAATAGAAATAAGAAGAGAGTATGAAATACAATACTAGTGTTTAAGATGAAAATCTCAAACTATCTAAGGGGGGTGTATTTAATTTAGAGTTTTGAAGACTTTTATAGACTTTTTTTAAGTGAATGACTTTTGTAGAGTTTATAGACTTTCATTGACTT
>JANHAO010024444.1:0-11622 GCA_026873985.1 Saraca asoca
TATTCTTCTTTATTTCTTTTCTATTCCTTATTACTTGCTCTTTTCTCAATAAATTTGGATAGTTGAGTTGTAAAGATTTTGGTAAATAATATTAACTTCTCTATGGGATCGACCCGTATTTGCCAGTACTAGCTACAACTATGCCATGCACTTGCGGATATTTAAAACAAATTACATCACTTCACCATTACCATTTTACCCATAACCAATTCCTCTCCATCACTATCTCTACCCACCATTATTATTTTTAGTCCACACCTTTCCCTCCACTATTATCATCATGTTTTAAGAATAATTTTATGTAAATTAAAATTTTAATATTATATATTGTCTTCTATTGTAAAATAAAAAATACATAACATACAATTATAAATGCTATATAATGATGCGTCAAACATTCTGTAGTATAAAAGCTTGTACTATATATATAGATATCCTACACTATACTATCCCATAATCCTTATGCTATCTATAAGACCCCTTAAGCAGTCTATGTTGTTTAGGTTAGTTTATGGGCTAAACAAGCTCTCAATTGGGCTTAGGAAATGTCTTGGACTAGCTCAACTAGTCAATTTGATTCTTCTAGAACAATATATAAGCTAAGTAACCACCAAAATGTGAATCACAATATTATGATTAACAAGACACATTTTATAATAATTTTATTCAAATAAATTATTGTTGATAATTGTATTTTATTTATCATTCATGTTTTAAGTATTGTTTGATAAAATTTATAGATCAAGAGGGCTCATGGACAAAAACCTAGAGAGATATGACAATTATTAAATGCAATTCCTTACAAGCCTTAACTATAAATGCATTTGCTTGTAGAATCATTAGGAATGGACACCAATGATTTGGATAGACTAGCACCTATGATGCATGCTCAATTAGGAGGATGTCTCATTTTATGGACATTAGTGTAAAGACAGTGATGTATATATATGGGTGTCCATTAATGATATGAATTCACAAAGTTGATTAGCCAAATAATTTCTAAATGGAATAGAATAAGTCGAACAAGAATTCTCATGTTGCAATGGTGTTAATTAGTTCTTAAACTTGAGATATCATAGTAATCTTATATATAGTCAATTATACTTTGATGTTGTTGTAACTCTTAAGAATCACAAATGGGACAAGCATTAGGTATAACTTTGCTATGTATGAAGGATTGTGAATGTGAATAAAGGATCCATTACTTCTCGAAGTATGGGAAGAATATACTATGCTTTCTAAGTACCTTGAAATAAGAAATCCTTAGCTAAGGTGGAGTGAAATCCTAAAAGAGTTTTCTAAATTTCATAAATGAGTTATAAGTAAAAAAATGGATATGTAGTTATCAAATAGTTAGGATTTTTTACTTAATATCATATTCTAAGTTCAACTGGGGCATTGGATGAATGGAATGACTATACTATATAGTAATTATAATTAGAAAGGTTCATTATATTATTCACGTTAACTAGATCTTCATAACATAATGCTAGATGTTAATCCTGATTTATTGGGATTTAGAAATAATGTGATTAGTTCTAAATAATTAACTAAGGAGTTTAATTAACCTTAAGCTTTGGGGCCTCGCTACTGGCTTTACAATGAATCTGAGAGGTCACACACATAAGATTAGATGTATCCATTGTATTTATTTAGAGAGAATTAATGCAATTATGAGATAACTGATAATTCAATTATAAGATAGTTGATAAGTGAAAAGAAATAAATATAAATAAAGAGCTTATTTATTTTATTAAGACAATACTTTAGGAAATTCCTTATTCACTAAGTATAAGTGGACTAGGATTCCTAGATATCCTAGTAGTATTCTAAAAGGAATATACTTGGTAGACAAGTTACAAGATGACTATAAAAGATCCATAAGAGTTGTAGAAAACCCTTACACAATACAATGCACAATAGCAATGGCAAGTTGTAGCCTCCAACCACTAGATTCATGTGTGCTTATGTATTGACCTAATAATTAAATGTTCCCTTCTCTCTTCTTTCCTTTTTCTGTCTACAATCATCACTCATTGACACTAGAATGAAGTTGTGACTGAGTGGAGGTTGATAGTACGGATTAATCTTAGAGGAGGCACACTTGGGTTTTTCTATTGAAGTTCCAGAATGCATACAAGCAGGTGATAGGTAAACAAACTATCTTTCTCAATTCTATGTTAATGAACTAAATCAATTGCATAATTGATCATTAGGAGGGAAATTTGAACCAACTTCACAGTGGAAATTTAAAATCAAAATCAAATTAAAAATTAAAAATAACTTTGAAGTATTCAAAGCAATGTCATAGTTCTTGAGTTTCAGTCAAACTTTGGAGAGAAAATGAAAAACTTTCAAGGATGCAATACATATGGAGGCATAGAATTAGATGATTTATGCCAAGCTCCAAATATTTCTATTCCTAAAGACTTTAAAGTTATTGAATTTGCAAAATATGGTAGGAAAGAAAAAGCAAATTTACATTTAAAGTTTTACTTCAAGGAAATGACTATTTGGTCCAAGGATGACAAATTTTTAATTTACTTTTTTCATAAAAGATTAACTAGAGTAGCATTAAAATGGTTCATGTAATTAGACCACTCTAAGTTCATGAGTTTTAAGGATATAGTTGTAAAATTCATGAACCATTATGGATTCAACATGGAAATAGCTCCTACAAAAGATTAGGTGATGGCCATGAAGGAAAAAAAAAAGAGATATTTAAAAAGTATGCTCAAAGGTGGCGAGAATTGCCTACTTAAGTTCAACCACCATTAACAAAGTTTTGAAATGTGTTCTTATTTTGCATGAACATTGGTAGAGCCTTATTTTTAGCTGATGATTGGAATTACTAACCATTATCCACAACTTCATTGATCTCATTGAAATCGGTGAAAGGATAGATGCATCTTTGGAAGAATGATTGTTGACTTCTGAAAGAGGTGCGAACAAGAAAGACTTAATTTCAAAAAAATAAAGTAAGTGAAGTGAATGTTTTACAGAATGTCCAAAAGTCTTTCCAACCTCAAAGCCCACCATATTATCTATTTTATCATATAGCACCTAAAAACCATTTCCTTAGACAAAACTGTATCACTAACCAGCCAAATCATGCACCAATGTCACCTCCAATAAATCAGCCACCCCACAAGGTTAATTGTATTCGACCTCCTCATCCATATCTTCTTTTTAAACCTTTCTTATGCCAACCTTATTTGTACTAGACATCCCAAAACCAATATATACATAATCATCTAACCAATTCTTGTCCTACACGCTCTGAACAACCTTTTCCAAACTTGGACATTACTAATTCTGTAAGTAGTTACTTGAGGCTCACTTGATCACCTTGTTTCTAGTAAGATCAATAAAATTACCATAACTAAAATGGTACAACCTCAATTTCACTTGTGAATATCATATGGCAGCAATAGGGCACTCTATCGAGGATTGCAAAACATTAAAAAATATTTTTCTTTTGCTTTTAGAATGAAAAGACATCACCATTCAACATGAGAATACACCTAATGTAAATACCAATTGTTACCAAATCATGAGAATGATAGGCACACAAAAGGATAATGGATGTAAAAATGCCAATGTAGGTGCTTTTTGGACTTTTGAAGGAATATGGCTATAATTATACTATTGCAACAAAAATGGCTAGTAAAAATAAGAGTTATGATGGAGATGCTTGGTGTGAATTTCATCAAGAAGGAAATAAGCATTATATAGAAGATTCTTAGGATTTTAAGTATTATGCTTGAAAATTAATAACCTTAGGAATTGTATGCTTTGAGAAGATATTGAAGGAAGGAATTGAAAAGTGAATGCATTGAGAAGCAAAATGGTGAGACATAAAGATGTGGTAATTACCAGATCAATTGATTAGCAAAACCAAAACCAAAAAAAGTCCACTATTGTGATATAGAAGCCATCACCTTTTCCCTATGAGAATAATCATGATGTTCCTTAGCATTACAAAGGAAAAGTCGTAATACAAAATAATACACATGCTTCTAACAAAGTTCCTAAAATTAACCTAAAAGTGATTACGGTTGCTAACATTGTTGGGATCGGTGGTTTTACTCTAAGTGGAAGGTGTTATAGTCTTGTAGAAGTAGAAAGAATAGAGAAAATAAGCCAGATTAGAATAAAAGAATATGAAAAAGGAGATATTAGGACAATGAAAAAAAAAGAAGATTCTTTTAAAATCATAAGACAAAATGAATATGATGTGGTTAATCATCTAAGGAAAACGTCTGCCAAGATCTCACTTCTGTCATTGATTTTGAGTTCTCTAATACATAGAAAGGTTTTTCAAAAGGTATTAGAGTAAGCTTATGTCTGGTCGGATATCCCACTAGAAAAGTTTAAGAATGTGGTTAAATTTATAAAAGCAACAAATACAATTACATTCTTAGAGGATGAAGTGAGGCCAATTTATATCAAGCGTGCAAAAGTTTTGCACATAACTTTGGAATGCCCTAATCATATGGTAGCAAGAATACCAATAGATAATGGATCTTCTCTAAATGTACTCCTATATGATACATTACTGCAACTTTAAGTGGATCCAAAAAATGTTCAACCTTGTGATATTATCATGAGAACTTTCAATGGAACTAGAAGGGAAATGATAAGGAACATTTCCTTACCCTTAGTCATTGGTCTTAGTCATTTTGTGACATATACCATGCTTTTGGGAAGGCCATGGATTCTCTTAGTTGGAGTGGTTTAATCTATTTTGCACCAAATTATTAAATACGTAAAAGAAGGCCAATTGGTTATAATCAAAGGAGAAGAAGAAATAATAGTCATTACTTCTGATACATTTCCTTATGTAGAAAATGTTGAAAAAATATTGAAAAGCTCATTTCAACCATTGAAAATTATAGACGATTAGCCACAAGGAAAAGGAAGCAAAGATATAAATGATGTTATGGCTTACATTGGTTTCAACAAGGTAAAGGCTTAAGAATCAAGCTTCAAGGAATAAACCATCCCGTCGTTCTTCCTAGGAAATCTTAAACATGGAGGTTTGGGTTACAATATCACTATGGAAGAATTACTAACACAAGCGCCTAATATGAGGGGGACCCCTAAACTTCAAGATGATAAGATCCCTTACATTCAAGATACTTTCCTTGCATCTTCTGAAGTAATTATGATCAAAGAAGACACAAATTCTCACTGCAAACTCTTTTAGAGAGCAATATCAAAAAGGCAAATGGATTTAGCCAGATAGCAATGGAGAATTGCTAGATAATTGGAATGCAGAACAAGTTCCTGAAGTCTTTACTATCAAGTAATCTTTTGATAGGAAAATTTTATTGTTAGCATTCAAAACTATTTCAATTTTCTTTACATTTCATTAATGGATCTTATTTTATTTGAGTTTTAATAAAAGAAATCATGCATGAGAGTTTCTATCATATTTCATTCTTTGTTTTCTTTTTCTTCTATTTTCATCAATATTATTCTTTTATCAATCAAACTCTAAAACTTTGGCTACTTGATTCTAGGGAAATTATTAATTACAATTCATGTCCTTAGAAAGTAATAAGTGAATAATTGGTAATTAACTCCCATATGACATTGGTCATAAATGATCTTGAACTTAAGAATTTGAGAAGATTATTAAATCAACTAAGATAGTAATATAACCTCATGATGAAGTGATAGGAAGAATCAATTTAGAGATTGAGGAAGACAAAAGGAACTAAAATTTGTGAATGGATCAGAAAAGGAAAAAAATGATCGCTTTGTTTAAGGAATTCTTAGATATATTCACATGATCCTATAGAGGTATGCCAGGTCCTGATCTAGAGATTTTTGTTAATAAAATACCCTCATATCCAGATTACAAACTAGTTAAACAAAAGCTAGGGAGAATAAGAAGGGAAACCTCATTAAAGATAAATGAAGGGGTGACAAAACAGTTAGATGCAGGCTTTTTGGAAGTTGCCAAGTATCTTAAATGGGTAGCCCATGTTGTTCCAAACCCAAAAAGGATGGAAAGATTAGGATGTGTTGATTATAGAGACATGAACAAAGCAAGTCCAAAAGATGATTTTCCTTTACCACATTATAGTATTTCTAGCAATCATAGCTACTAATTCACGGATGGCTACTCTGGTTATAATCAAGTTTCAATAAAATGATAAAGAAAAGACAACTTTTGTCACTCAATGGGGATCTTCTATTACAAGGTGATGCCATTTGATTTGAAAAATGTTGGGTTAACATATCAATGAGCCATGGTTACTTTATTCTATGATATGATGCATAAGGAAGTAGAAATCTATATTGATGATATGGTGGCAAAATCAAAGGAAGGGGAAGGTCATGTGGTAGTGTTAAGGAAGCTATTTGAATGTTTTAGAATGAAATTGAATCCAAACAAATGCACCTTGGGTGCATTGTGCATCTTTTGGAAAATTACTAGGATTCTTGGTTAGTAAAAAGGGAATTGAAATGGATTTTGACAAGGTTAAAGCAATATAGGAAATGCAACCTCTAACAAATGAAATAGAGGTGAGAAGCTTTCTAGGTATGTCAAATTAGATTACAAGATTCATCTTAAGTTTAACTCAGACTTGTGAATTGATCTTCAAGCTATTAAGAAAGAATAATCCTAGTGATGTGATCTCCTATGAAAATGCCCATGGATCTTCCAAAATTCAACAACAAAATTGAAAGAAAAAAGAACGATATTCATGCCACACTCTAGAATAGGTAGAAGAAGAGTGATAGACTTAAGTTCATGAAGAAACCTAAGAGAGGAAGTTCTTAAGAAGATGAACACTCTTCAACTTTCATTAAAATGAGTAATATGAATTTTAAGGGAAACAAGCTTTCCCTGCCAAAAAAACATAAGCCTAAACTATTACAAAAAGTCCAAAAATAAGCCATGAAAATAGGACAACCAACCCTAACATGTAGTGTCCAACATGGACCCTAAATTAGCCATGTAAAAAACACCCAATGAGCATAAAGAGATGCTTAATCAGCCAAGTGAAGCAAACAACCATATGTCCTCCTTGTTAATGCAAAGATGGATGCATAGGTGGCACCACTTGATGACATAGCTTTAATGCAAATAATTCTAGAATTTATAAAGCCATGCTCCTCATGTGTGCTCCATATGGTGTGGTATAACCCTTGAATAGTCTCTCTCATTGTTCTAGCCTTAGCTCTTATGATGGGTCCATCCGAAAGTTACTAGGATTTTTAGTGATTTCTTGAATGGTCCTTAAATTTAGCTTCTTTACATTTTATGCAATTTCCATAAGATTTTCAACATTATGTTTCATGCTCAGCCAAAAGAAATGTTCTTGTAAGATAGACAAAGTTTTTGCAATGCTAAAATGACCCAATAATCCCCCCATGAGCTTCCCTTACAAGCAACTCTCTTAAAGACCTTTTAGTCACATACAATTTATTTTCTTTAAAAAGAAATCTATCATGCTAAAAATACTTGCCAAAAGCCACTCTCTCACAAGCCTCAAACACACTAGCAAAATCATGGTCATCCACATACAAATTCTTAATGTGTTCAGAACCCAATAATTTAGCATGCATAGTAGAGATAAGGTATACCTATGAAATAGTGCATTGGCTACAACATTCTCTTTACCTTTCTCACAAGCCTTAAACACATTTGCAAAATCATGGTTATCCATATACAAATCCTCAATGTGTTCAAAACCCAACAATTTAGCATGCATAGTAGACATAAGGTATACCTGCAAGATAGTGCATTAGCTGCAACATTCTCTTTACCTTGTTTGTATTGGATGGTGTAGGGAAATGTCTCAATAAATTCCATCCATTTTTCATACCGATGGTTCAACTTCCCTTTCCTCTTCAAGTGCTTCAAAGATTCATGGTCCATATGGATGACAAACTCATTTGGACATAAGTAGTGTTGTCATGTCTCCAAAGCCTGAACCAAAGCATAAAGCTCTTTGTCATATGTAGGGTAGTTGAGGGTTGCTTCATTTAGCTTCTCACTAAAGAATGCAATAGGACATCTTTCCTACATCAGAATTGCTCTAATATTGAGTCTCAAAGCATCACATTCAATTTCAAAAGCTTTAGAAATAAGAAGAAGAGCAAGTAAAGGTGTAAAAGTTAATTTCTCCTTAAGCAATTCAAAAGCTCTCTCTTGCTCACTCTCCCACTTAAATCCCACATTCTTTTTCATAAGTTTAGTCAAGAATATGGCTATGATGCTAAAATCTTTTACAAACCACCTATAAAAGCTAGCTAGCCCATGAAAGCTCCTAATCTCACTCACAGTTTTTGGGTTAGGCCAATCTCTAGTGGCTTTACCTTTTTCCTGATCCTTCTCAATTCCATTGCCACTCACTACATAACTTAAAAAATTAATTTTCTTCAAGCATAAAGAACACTTTTCAAAATTGGCATACAATTGTTCATCATTCAATGATTGTAACACACACCTTAAATGCTCAACATGTTCATTTTCATTTTTGATATACACAAGAATATCATCAAAATACGTAATCATAAATTTTCCAATGAAAGCATGTAAAACATGATTCATTAACCTCATAAATGTACTAGGAGCATTTATCAAGCCAAAAGGCATAACCAACCATTCATACAAACCATGCTTAATTTTGGAAGTGGTTTTCCACTCATCCCCTAATCTCATTCTAATTTGGTGATAACTATACTTCAAATCAACTTTAGAGAATACACAAGATCCATACAACTCATCAAGCATATCATCGAGCCTAGGGATAGGATGTTTATACTTTATAGTGATTTTGTTGATTAGGCGGCAATTAACATACATTCTCCATGATCTATCATTTTTAGGCACTAGCAAGAGTGGAACTGCATAAAGACTTATGCTCTCTCTAATTTAACTGTTGGCCATGAGCTTTTCCACTTCTCTTTGAATTTCTTTGGCTTCTTTGGGTTTCATTCTATAAGCTAGCCTATTTGGTATGGAAGCTCTAGGAATGAAGTCAATTTGATGCTTTATCCCTCTAGTTAGTGGCAAACCATAGGGGTACTTCTTTGGGAAATAACTATTCAAATTCCTACAAAATTGACTCAAATGCACTATGAAAAACAATATTTTCATGGTTAGTGTTCAAATAAGCTCCTTTGCATATAAGGACTAGCTTAATGTCATGGGTTGATAGCTCTCTAGCTAAAGCTGTGTGGCACATGTCACTAACTTTTGGCCAACATGCCAGCCTTCCAATAAATTCAAGCCACAATTACATAAATAATCGTGGCATTAGGGATTTTGTCACCCATACAAACAAAATCCTATACATGACATGTCCACAAGCAAACATGAGTGTGTAGTCAAAGCATTAGTCATATCGAGTCTTAAAAAATGTGTCACACAAGAAGCCTCTAGTGTATATTAAGAAAGGACTTTTTTAAAAATAAGAAGAGGGATAACTCCGTTTTATTAATATATGCCTTATTACATAGCTTTGAGTATATAGGGGGAGTATCTCTAAGCTTCACACTCTGATCATTAGCTTCACTCAAAGTGCTCATCTGGTCACCTGACATGCCCCCCTTAAAAAGCATTTTAAGCAAAAGCCCTAATGGCAAGAGTATACATAATTTTTCCCAGTTGACATAAGGACTTTTCTCCTAGTTCCTAAGGGTTCTAATGTGACATCTCATATGGATGCGAAGATAAAAATGCAAAGATTGCAATCATTTACTTTTCTACTTATACTAGACAAATGATCAATGCTAAAAAGATATAAATACCTCTAAAATGGGAAGAATTTAGAAAAATAATCTACAAGTACATTTGCTCCAAAATGTGCACCACAAGGCTTCCTCTTCATGTTTTACACCAAGTTTCATCCAAAACTGAGCACATTTGCCTATTAAGTTGGTTCACAAGACCAACTTATGACATTGTCCCCCACTTTAAATGTCAATGCCCTCATTGATGCCTCAATCTAACATAACTTCCATGAAGATTTCTCCTTTTGAGCACTAGCTTCTTAAATCTTCATGTGGATCATCAACCTGCTCCACTTGAACTTCTTCCTTAACCATTTTCCTTGTCTCTTTGATCTAACATCATTTGAGAGGCTTTGATGAATGACACCCTTAATCTGACATAGCTTTTAGAATTGTTGTCAGTCAGCTGCTCTTCAGCTCCTCCTTAGACTTCATCTTGGCTCTATCTCCTTGAACCCACACCATTGCACATTTGCTACCCCATAACTTTGGGTAGTTGCCTATGTAATTTGAGTGTCTTTAATTATGCTACCTCTACAAACTTTGTGTTCTACTTCTATAGACTCAACTCCATTATCCTTACATAAACTCAAGTGTCACTATCTTTATAGCTCTTTTGACTTTGTTGCCTCTACAACTTCACCTATCCCATTGCCTCTGTAACATTCAAGTTATTACCTCTACAACTTATGCTTGGCTCACTGCCTTTGCAACTTGCATGCACATTGTTCTAGTATAGCTCTTGATTTGACTCATTGTCTCCATAGAGCTTTTGAATTGAAATGCTATCTCTGCACAACTCTTAATTCAACTCGCTACCTCTATAGCTCTAGTGTGTGCTACCTATATAGCTTGTGTGCCTGCTTGGTATTTTGGATGTTTACTAACAAATAGACCCACATGCAATGGCCCATATCACTGATGTGAGAGTGATAACTCTATGAAAATAAAGTTATCTTGATGGTTTCTAGACTTAAACTATTGAAGTTTGAGAGTGATTTTTTTAAATCAATCTTTATTATTTGTTATTTTTGTTATTTTATCTAAAGTGGTTTTATTGTTTTATTTGTGAAATTTTTGGATTTGATAATGGAGGAATTGAATTGAATTGCTAATGTTTGTTTACAGATGTTTAAGTCCTAATTGTGGCTTGAAAAAGGAGCAATTAAAGAGAGGAGGCAGTTGTTATAGAATTTTAACTTTTTACCAGCTGTAATTTTATTTGAAGTGGGGACTAGCTTTATTTTTGAAGGGTAAAAATCTGATTTAAAAGGGGTAGTAGGGTGTGCATGTCAGCTAAGGGAGCTAGAGAGTATTTTGCCCATTTTTGGTGCTATAAAAATCTAATTAAAAGGGCCAGCAAGGGGCTGCACGTGAGACAATTCATTCAGCAAGGGGCTGCAAGGGAGCACATGATGCAGAGGGCCAGCATAACATATTCTGCCCATTTTTGGGTGCTGAAAAGGGCCAGCAGAAGAGAACATGTTAGTTAGAGTAAGCAACATATTCAGCCCATTTTTGGTGCCTAGAAATGTATCCCTTGAGGTGGCAGTAGAGAACACGTGACTAGCAATTTATTCTACCATTTTTGGGTGCTGAAAAACCTAGAGAAGAGGAGAGGGGACATGAGGATAGTAGCCATAAACTAGAAATAGCAAGAAAATTCAATAGATCAGTAAAGGAAGCAGAGGAGGGCACAGAAGACCAGCAGATTTGCCATTCTTCCTTTCCTTTTCTTCCTCTTCTCTTGTTATTTTTGAATTTGGTGAATAATGAATGCCTTGTATTTAAGAGTTGTTACATATTTGAACATGAGCTAAATTTATTTTAGTTAGGATTGATGTTGAACTTTAATTTTGCAATGAA
>JANHAO010024445.1:0-11620 GCA_026873985.1 Saraca asoca
TATAGCTTTTCCTGACTTGTATTTTGACTCTTTGTGATGTATATGTACCTTGTTGAGGCTTTTTGATGAATAAAATCTTCTTTTTTCCCTTTAATGTTTAGCTATTTTGTCCTACAATTCTTCGATAAAAATAATCAAATAACCAGTTGGCAATGCTTTTGATCAGTCAATAAATTTGGTTTAAGTGTAAGTGAGTAATATGTGAATAGGTTGAATGACACTAAAGTGCGTAATCGAACGAGAGCTGTGGATTTTAGTCTACATGATAGCTGCGAAGTTTAAGTCATGTGATAGCTGCGAAGTTTAAGTCATGTTATAGCTGCAAAATTTAGGTCACATGATAGACACAAAATTCAGGTTGCATGATAGCTACAAAATTTAAGTCACGTGCATACAGTGGCTAAGAAAGTTGCCTGTATGCACAATAGGGTCATTACACGCGCATAGTGGCTAAGAAAGTTGCTTGTACATGCAATAAGGTTGCTGCGCATGCATGGTGGCTAAGAAAGTTGCTCGTATACATAATGAAGTCGTTGTGTGCATGCGGTGGCTAAGAAAGTTACTCGCATGCATGAGCTTTTAATTACACACATGCAGTGGCTAAGAAAGTTGCTCACATGCATGATAAGATTGCAATGCATAGTGACTAAGAAAGTTGCTCGTACGGGCAGTAAGGTCGCTACACGCACACAATGGCTAAGAAAGTTGCTCATATGCACAACCTTTTAATTGTACACATGTGGTGGCTAAGAAAGTTACTCGTATGTATGATAAGATTGCAATGCACAGTGTCTAAGAAAGTTGCTCGTACATGTAGTAAGGTCACTGCGTACGCATAATGGCTAAGAAAGTTACTCGTATATGTGAGCTTTTAATTACACGCATTCACATGGTGGCTAAGAAAGTTGTTCATATGCATGGTGAGGTTGCAACGCACAATGACTAAGAAAGTTGTTCGTACATGGAGTAAGGTCACTGCATGCGCATGGTGGCTAAGAAAGTTGCTTGTACACGTGAGCTTTTCATTGCACGCATGCACATGGCGGCTAAGAAATTTGCTTATGTACATGGTGAGGTTGTTGCGTGCATATGGTGACTAAGAAAGTTACTCACATGCACGAGCCTTTAGATTGTATAAAAGTTACAAGATTTGATCCCATCAGAGCTACAAAATTCGATCGCATGAAAGCTACGAAGTTCGATCACATGAAAGCTACGAAATTTGATTGCATGAAAGCTGTAAAGTTCAATCACATGAAAACTGGGAGATTCAATCACTAATTGTGAAGCTCAGACGTAGTTTGAGGCTCGATGTGTAAAGTATACATTTCAAATTAACGATTTCCAGAATTTCAGGATAATCTACATAGATTAACCTATACAACATCTGGGATGCTTCTACCTATTGGATTGCAAACTTAATAAATAGTTCTTACTACAGTTGGTTGCTCTTGCTCACGGTCTTGTTAAGGTCGAGGAGGCTACTGTGCTATAGGTCATAACACGTATTCTCTTAAATGCTCTCTTTTAATCAGGTCCTTGATGGCATCCCTGAGAGCTCGACAATCCAAAGTGTTATGTCCTGTCTCATTGTAATATGCGTAGAATTTGTTCGTATTCCTGCATGCATGAGGTACTCGCAAGTGAGTGGGATTCCTAAAGTCTTCTTTATTCCTTTTTGCTGCATAAATCCGATTAAGAGTGTCTGACAAGATAGTTTGGTGCTCGTGAAGGGTCGACTATTAAGGTCGCTTAGCCTTGGTCTTTTTTATGAGCTAGCAGCTGGAGCCACTTTTCACGTCCTCATGACTATTCTTCCTTTTATTTTGACCTAGGTTGTCCAATTCAGGCCTCCTCGTGTCAAATGTCTCCTCCCACCTAATTTGCTTAGTAGCGCGGTCATAGAATTCTTCTAGGTCTGCTACTATAGATTTATATATGCTCTCGTCAAATGGGCTTTCCACATTGTTGATCTTACACCTAAACTGAGCAATGTAGTCTTTCAAAGGCTCATGCTTGTGCTGGAAGATCATGACAAGATGGCAAGGGGCATGAGCTGCCTCTTCAACACCCTATAGTGATCGAGAAATTTTTGCTAGCATTCCTCCTAGCTATTAATACTACAAGCTCAGAGGTTCCTAAACCAAGCTCAAGGGACATCTCCCAGGGTGATAGGAAAGACACAGTACTTGAATAGGGGATTATTAGTCCAGAGATCCATCTGAACGTTAAACATATCCAATTGATTATGTGGATCACTATTTCCATTGTAAAGCAAGAAAGTGGAAATTTTGAGCTTCTGAAGGAGAGGCTCCATTTCAATCTTCCTAGAGAAGGGAGTTCATTCCTCGGCATAACCCCAATCACCTCGAGCTCAAGGGTGTTCCTTTAGTTATTTTACCCTTTGGAATAATTCTTCCACCATCAATGGCAATCTTTCAGACTTCTGACTAGAATCTTGGTGGCTTCTCATGCCCTCCTTATCGTGGGGAGAATGATCTGAGATGTGCTTATGACCAACTCTGTTCAAAGTTCCAATGCACTGCTGTTGGGAGATAATCCTGGGTGCGATAACCTTAGTTTGTCTTTACACACTCTGGGCCTATACCTGAGCCAACATTTGAAATGCTTCAACCATCCTCTTCATTGAGCCTTTGAATGCTTCCTGACACTGGCACCATGCTTAGGTTTCATCAATCCCATTGACAATGACATTGGGTTGACAATGAACCGGGGAAGCTAGACCATTAGCAGTTCTAACGGTAGAGGAGCTTGCAGTGTGACCTTCTAGTCAGTTGACAATAACATTTTTCTTCTTAGTAGCCTTTCCTCTTACCATTTCAAACTGAACAAAATCAACCAGAGAGATGATCGGAGGATAAAAGGGTCCCTCCAAGTGTGCCAAAATATTGATGGTGAATTTT
Organism: Saraca asoca; assembly: GCA_026873985.1. Classification (NCBI taxonomy): domain Eukaryota; kingdom Viridiplantae; phylum Streptophyta; class Magnoliopsida; order Fabales; family Fabaceae; genus Saraca; species Saraca asoca. Next base: position 2,925 of record JANHAO010024445.1, read on the forward strand.
GGTTCGATCCAAAGGTTCTTTAGGGACCCAAGCCATTTTCTAGTCGCCAAGGTGACAAAAAGGGGTTGGATGGCAAGAAGAAAAAGGAAAAGGAAGAGAGATGCAAGGAGTTTAATGTGATTCAGCTAAATTCAGACTGCATCAGACCTTACGTCTATAGAGATGCTTTTATTAGAGTGAAGGAATGTTTACAAAGCTTTGCTATGACTCCTGGTAGAGTTCCTATTAGTCTCCTCTCCTCTATGCCCTCTGTTCACTCTCTTTACAATAAATCTAGCCCTCTATTTATAGAAGTATAGAGGGGTACAAATGGAACTAAATTAATTGTGTATCTGTTATATCAAATATTAAATGTATAAGACTACCTAAGGTATTAGAGATTGGCTTCTACAGGCTACTTTCTGTAAGTGGGACCCAATGGCCATATTTATAGAATGGCGATGCTAGTTATTTATTGGCTTTAGGCTCGATTTCAGCAAGCTTCTAACTGAATGAAGCTGCATCGTCACAAGCTTGAACCTGTATGCTAGGGCTGTTGCTGGTTCCTAACTTCAAGCTCGTTTAGCAAGCTCAGGTCTTCTGCGAGCTAAAGGCTTCTGTATGGCAATCTAGCGGACTCATCACTTGGTCAGATTCAGCTTTTCTTGGGCTTTTGCTAGCCCACTGCATAGTACCAGTTTTTGTTGATAACACATATGATTTTATAAAATAGAATTAAGTAGTATTAATATATCATGACATATTTCATTTTGTGTGATTAAATCATAGGGCTGATTGATTATCATAACAATCAATTAAGGAGTTGATTGATTGCCATCATAACTAATCAAAGTGGTCGAATCCACCATCCATGATGGCCAAAAAGTTAACCAACCATGTTGGTCCAACTAACAAGTTTCAACCAGCATGTTGTCTTTTATGGCCAGCAATTGGTCCAACCAACTTTTGCTGCCACAAAGAAGGCTAGCAAGCTGTCAAGGCAGCTAGGCAGCTCTTCTTTGCTATATTATTCATTCAAAATCTAAACCCAATCCATATTGTTTATGAAAAAATTTTCTATAGAAAAATTTTGCACTTTGAATGAAAAAGTTTGATCGTATGGAACCAAACTACAACATGCATGTAATCTCCATTATCAATTTAACAATCAAATCTTAATCATGAATTAATAGAAAATAACATAGGCTCTGATGCCATTGTTGGAGAAATTGGATGGAATCATATCAAATATGCCGATATGATGCATCAAGTATGTGCAATGGAAATTTTAAAATTTTCCCAATCCTGGATTATGTTATTTACAAATTAATTCATAAGTAAGGTAAAATTGAAATGTACAATTTAAATTATACTTTCTTGAGAGTTCTCAAAATCTTCACTGAAATCTCAATTTGATCTTTATGCAACTTGATGAACTCTACTACTAATCCCATGATCAAGTCTTTTGGATTGTCCTTAGGCAACACCTTCAATCTCCAACACCAATGGTGATCTGTACGAACCAATTTAATCCAAAACTTCTACCCAGTTCAAGTAACAAGTAGAATAGAAAAATCAACCACTTAACTTATGAGGTGCTAGCTCCTTAAGGAATCATAAATTCACTAGGGCAAGATTGGGGTTTGAATACAAAGATGAGATGAGAAGTGAGATCACACAAAGAGAGTTAGCACACAATACATGTACTAGGACTAAATTGATGTATATATTGGATTTGGCTTCTCTCCTCTTTAAATAGAAGAGTTTGGAGCAAAAACAAAAGTGAGGAAATAACATGAGTGGCAAACAAGCTAGGCTACCCTTGCTTGTGTCATCCACTTACTTAATGGATGGGCCATACAGCTAGTGCAACCCCTTTTAACCTAATGAGTGAAGGGTCCCAAAAAATATGGATCTTTCCCTTTAGATCATTTAATCTAAATTAGATTCTAAAATGAGTTTCAAATAGTGGAAGTCTTTTAAAGAAAGTTGTCTTTGGAAGCTTGTTGGATAATCAAGAACTTAATTGAGTAATCAGGATTGTATTGGAAGTACTAAAATTGAATTATGCAGAATGCAAAATTTTAGAATTGTAGAAATGCAATGATAATAGAAATGTAGAGCATAAGTATTATAGCAAAATAATGCAGCAAGAATATAATTATTGTGTAGCAAATTAGCAAAATTAGATTTGTAGCAAAATGTAAATGTGTGTAGCAGAAATGTAATCTTGTAGTAAAGATAAAGAACAATAAAGAATACAAAATTTTTAGAGTAGTTCAACTTAAACTGAAACCATAGTTTAAGTCTACATCCATAGGATAAATCCTTAATCAGATAACCACTTTTATTATAACTTTGCAGGAATTAAATGGGGCTTCTGCACACTAGTTTACAATACAAGACTTTCATAGGCTTCTTGCTAACCTATAAAACATAAGATTTTGACTGGCCTCTTGCCAACGTATTATACAAGATTTTGATTGGGCTTTTGCCAACCTATGATACAAAAATTCTTCTATCTCATCAGACTATGATCAACCTCATAACCTAAAGATATTCCAAGAATTCAATACACCTTCACTAAAATTAGGGAATCAATTCAGTAAAACCTTGGATAAAAAATATTTTTCAAAACTTTTGTTTATTCACAAGCTCTTCAATGAATTGATTTATACAGTGTCAAATAGTTTTTATAAAAGTTACACTTGTGAAAGATCATTTAACAACTTAATTTGAAAATATTTTATTTTAGTTCACTTCAAGTAGTTTATCTCTACCTCAATGTATCAATTACAAGAAATTTGCTTGAATCAAATTTGATTTGAATTCACTTACAAAAGATTCTAGAAAAGTCAATAAAAAGATACTAAGAGTATTGTTGGATACCTTGAATGTCACTTGATTAACTTGCATATGCAAAATGAACAAATACTAAAAGCACATAGTTAGATTGTAACATCAAATAAAATTGTTTTCAAACATCAAAAACTAAAGAATATATGCTAGCAAGGCTAACAATTTTCCCTTTTTTGATGATGACAAACAATTTTAGATAAGCATCAAATATGCATACAATGAAAATTTTAAATTGAGGGTCTTTACTTTACTCCCCCTTAAGTTGTTCTTTATTTTCCTTATCTAGAATCTTATTCTTTGATATCTTCTCTAAAATCTTATTTCTCTCCCTTTTGGCACATCAAAAAGTAATAATACCTCATTAGAATGAAATAACAAGGTTTAAAATGTAAATCACATAAGAGGGATAAATGGATGAAAGGATAGTTCTCAGCTTCATTATGATACTAATCTACCCTTGAAGTAATGATTCTACTTAATTTCAGACTTATTGCTTAAATCATTTTATTTTGCATATTTCAAGTCATGAATCGATTTTGGAATTAATTCAAAGAGTTTAGTTAAAAATTTTAGGAATTTTAGAACATACCAAAAAATTTAACAATTTGATGAATCGATTAGTGAATCAATTCAAAAACTCTTCAAAAAACTTGGAAAATGTTGAATCAATTACTAAATTGATTTAGGAAGTCTTGAACTCAGTTTTTATGCAGTTTTCAACTAGTATGCTAACCAAACTTATGCCAAATGATATATGTATCAACAACAATCAATTCAGCACTCATTTTTCCTCAAATCTCATATCATGTACTTGCAAAACAAACTTAGAAGTAGTCACTAATGCCTAAGTTAGAATTTGCAAAGATAAACACGTAAGCATAAAAGATAGGTAGATATCAAGATATGCTAAAAATGGGTGGTTTAAACGTTCTTGTGGTTAGAGCAACTGTTGTTCATCATCATGAGTTGTTTCTAATTCTATCATATAGACCTACAAAATTGAATTTACTCTTGCTTTTGTTGTATCCAATGGATTTCGGGTCCATATTGGTTAGTGAATATAAAAAGATAGCCTTTAGGTAACCATACAAGTTTTTTATTTGGTTTCAACAGATATGTTCCATTTCTATAAGGACAATGCTTGATATGATGTCCCTTTTGATTGCAATAGAAATATGTAATGTGACTAAAATTTCTATTTGATTTAACAGCCTGAAATCTTTTCTTTGATCTTTTCTTGTTATGTTATCTATATCTTAGACCAAATTTATTTTGAAAACTAGTTTAGTTCTATAACATATCATTTAATCTCATTTTGCTATTTGTAAAGCCTTGGTCAATATGTCTATTTTAGATTTATAGACTCATAATGTTCACATGCTTGACTTCACTTAACAATTTCTTAGCTAGGATATTTAGATCACAATTCTCTTTTTCTATTTGCTCAATCATCTTAAGCAAATTTTCATTCTGAGTTCTTAATTACTTTAACTCTTTCTTAGTTTTAATCAATAATTCATGTGGTTTTACACAAAGTTCAATAGGATCAATATGATATTCATCATCATCAGTATTATTATTACTTTTGTCATTACTTTCATCATCAGAATCATCATTGTCAAAATAGAAGAAAGATTTAAATACCTTATGGTCGTCATGTTCATCATGTCTAGCCATGAGGCAAAGTAATGCTTCTTCTTCTATTTCTTCCTTTTCTTCACTAGATTCAGCTTGTTCATCATCCCAAATTGCTATATTCCTTTTCTTGAGGGTTGACTTCCTCTTCTTTCTTTCACTTTCAATATATTTCTTTAGATATGCAAGACAATCAAGCTTGAAGTGTCTAGCTTTCTTACACTTAGAACATATTGAAACATAAGATGAATTTTCTTGTTCCTTTTTATTCTAATTTCTTTTTAGAGGACCAACTTTCCTTATATTTCTATTTCTCTCTTCTTTGACCATTTTCTGCAAATTTTTGCTTAAGAAGACCATGACATCTTCATCTTCACTTTTACTATTGTCTGATTCATCATCATCATATTTAAATTTCTTTATAGATTTCAGTGTTGATGTCTTCTTCTTTCTATCATCTCCATTTTTCTTGTATCTCTTAGCTTTAGTCTATTCTCTTCTAGATTCCTATATAGCTCTTAAATTGTTATCATCCCTATCTTGAGTGATTCCTTAATCATAATCACTTTTGGTTGCCATTCTTTAATAAGAGATCTTAAAATTTTGTGGACCGAATCTGCATTTTCAAAAGTTCTTCCAAGCAACATCAAATGCTTAGTTATGGTAGTAAATCTTTGAATGGGATCTCTAATTGATTCACCATCTTCTATCTTGAACATTTCATATTTAGAAACTAACACATGCACTTTAGATGCTTTAACCTGAGTTGTGCCTACATAAGCTACATCTAAGGTATCCCAAATCTATTTTGCTATTGTATATTAGAAATCCTCTCATATTCATTAGGTAAAGGGGAGTTAGAAATAATCCATTTAACCATAGTTCCTCTCTTCTTCAGTCCATAGTGACATAGGTTTGGCTTGTGGAATCCCATTAACTAGTGTTTTAGGTGGATCATAACCTTCTTCTACAATTTCCTACATATCTATATTAGTAGCTTCAACAAAGTTTCTAATTTTTTGCTTCTAGTAGGTATAGTAATGTCCATTAAATCCAATGGGTTTACATAAAGATGGACATTTAGGCAAGAAAATATAACTAAAATCCATAATCTCTTTAAAAATAAAATAGTAATAAGAGCCGAAGCTTTGATACCAATTGAAAGGTCCCAAAAAATATGGATCTTGCCCTTTAGATTGTTTGATCTAAATTGGATTCTAATAAGAGTTTCAAGCAGCAGAAATCTTTTGAAGAAAGTTGTCTTTAAAAGCTTGTTGGATAATTAAGAACTTAATTGAATAATCAAGATTGTTTTGGAATTATTGATATTGAATTATGCAAAATGTAAAATTTTAGAATTACATAAATGCAATGATATTGGAAATGCAGAGCACCAGTATTGTAGCAAAATAATGCAATAAGAATAGAATTATTATGCAGCAGATCAGCAAAATTAGATTTGTAGCAGAATGTAAATGTGTGCAGTAGAAATGTAATATTGTAGTAAAGATAAAGAACAATTAAGAACACAATTTTTAAAGTGGTTCAACTTAAATTAAAACCATAGTTTAAGTTTACATCCACTTGATCAATCTTTAACTAGATGACCACTTTTATTATAACTCCAGGGGAATTAAACTGGGCTTCTGCACACCAGTTTATGATACAAGACTTTCACAAGCTTCTTGCTAACCTATAAAACCAAGTTTTTAATTGGGTTCTATCTCATCAGACTGTGATCAACCTCATAACCTATAGATATTCCAAGAATTCAATATACCTTTAACTAGTTATAATCAACCTTATAACCAAAGAAGATACAAAGGGGAGCTCAACCACTTCCTTTGTATCCCCAATTTCTATCAGCCTAGAAATTATAAAAGAAAGATTATAATTTAGGTAAAGGAATACAATACCAAGTTTGAGATGAATATCTCAAACATCTAGTGTGAATTCTCTTTAATTTTAATTCAAGATCCTTTGAATTGAGAAATTTGATGAAGTAGATGTAAATCAGATAAAGCTCTATTTTCTCTCTGAGTTTTGCACTTGAAGAAATGAGAAAATGTGAAAACTGAATGAGTTTGAAAGTGGTTTAAGGTATTTATAGATGTTGCAATTGACTTCAAAAAATAAATAATTTTCTATCCTTGAATCGGTTCATGAATCAATTTAAAACGATTACTAACTAATCAATCGATTTATGAATCGATTTATTTACGAAGATCATAATGAATGTTCATGTTTTAATCAATAAGGGAATCAATTCAGTAAAATTTCCTAACATTTGATAAGAAATATTTTTCAAAACTTTTTTTCATTCACAAGTTTTTGAATGAATCGATTCCTGAATCAATTTATACAGTGTAAAATGGTTTTTATAAAACTTGCACTTGTGAAAGGTCGTTTGAAAACATAGTTTGAAAATATTTTATTTTAGTTCACTTCACGTGATTTATTTCTACCTCAATGTGTCAGTTATAAGAAATATGCTTAAAGAAATTTGATTTGAATTTACTTACAAAAGATCTTAGAAAAATCAATAAAAAGACCCTAAGAGTATTATTGGATCTCTTAATCTCTTGAATTTCACTTGATCAACTTGCATCTGCAAATGAACAAACACTCAAAGTATATAGTTAGAACGTAACATCAAATAAAATTATTTTTCAACATCAAAACTAAAGAATATATGCTAGCAAGGCTAACAAGGAGTCCATATTCCTTAACTTAATTCTCCTTCTTTTATGTCCAACAAGCCCAAACACTTTCCTATGAGCCCAAACTCATAAACTCTCTTATGTAATCATTTTCTAATTATTTTAACTAATTTGAAACAATTTCTAAGTGAGGAATCATTCCCCTACTCATGATTTCCTCCAATGTTAATATATATGTTCTACAATATTTAATATCAAATACATATATTCATACCTAGAATAATCATCAGCAAAGGTGATAAAGAAAATACACCTATTGCTAGAGTAGTCATAGGACCACATACATCACTATATATTAACTCTAGCACTTCTTTGGCACTTGCACCCATTCTACTAAAGGGATTCTTTGCCATTTTCCCAAGGAGACATGATTCACAAATTTTATATGATTCATAATCAAGTGGATCCAAATATCCAATTTTATATAACCTTGTGATTCTAGTTTAATTAATATGACCAATTCTACAGTGACAAAGACAGGATAGATTTACGAATTCATTAAACTTTGGTTTCTTATTTGTGATAGTTAAGATCTCTTGTCTTGGTTCTAGAACATACAAAGTGTTAACAAGTTTGCCACTAACATAGAACATGTCATCATATGAAAAAGAACAACTCTTACTCTTTAAGGTAAAAACAAATCCTTCTTGATCTAAATAAGAAATGGAAATAATATTCTTAAAGTTTTTAGAACTAAATGATTTGTTATTATGTTCTTGAAATTAAGCCAGCAATCAATTCTAAAAGGTAGGTTTTTATGCTAACAATAGCAATTTTTGCTCCATTCCCTACAAGTATGTCCACTTCACCTTTCTGTAACTTTCTACTATTTCTTAGTCTTTGCACATCATTGCAAATGTGTGAGCCACAACCAATATTTAATACCTAAGAAGCAACAAAACAATAAGACAAGTTTGTCTCTATCATAAGGATACCTAAAGTGAAAGCTTCTTTAACCTTCTTTTACTTCACAATTTCAAGATAAGCCTTATAATTTCATTTCTAGTGGCCTTTTACTCCACTATGTTGGCAAATGCCTTTGGGAGCACTCTCTTTCTTCTTTTGTACATCTTCTTTAGGTTTCTTAACCTTGATCTTAGCCTTAAAACTCTTCTTCTTGGGCTTTGTCTTCTTCCTTTTCTTTGGCTTAGAAGAGGTACTAACCATAAATACATGTTGTTCCTTCTTAAAAGTTTTTTCAACAGTTTTAAGCATGTTGAGTAACTATGCAAGAGAGTCCTTTATCTTATTCATGAGGAAATTCATGATAAATTACCCATATGACTTCAAAAGGGAATACGGTATGATGTTTATGGCATGATCATTGTCAATCATATGGTCAAGTTAGGCTAACCTCTCTATTAGCCTAATCATCTATAGCATATAAGTTGCAACAAATGATCTCCCGGCCATCTTACAATTGAAAAGTTCACAAAATATCTAGTATCTTTTAATATGACCATGTCCTTTATATAACTCTGACAAATGCATAATCATCTCCAA
>JANHAO010024446.1:0-11629 GCA_026873985.1 Saraca asoca
ATCCTTGTTATGATTAACAACAATTGAATGAATATTTAGTGATCTAGGAAGCATTGATCTCAAGTTAATTCCCTTGGCTGGTTGCATATTGTTTGTTGTGTTTTTGTTTCTGTATTGCATGTTAGTGTAATTAGCTTAGCTTAGTTTCTGCCAAACCCCCCCCCCCAATTTACATGCTCCTAATTGATTGATATCATCGAACAAGTGATTTTTGGGTTCAACCTAGGTTTGCCATATGCTACAAGTAGTTAGGTAACTCAGTTTTATAAATTTCTAATTTGACGGCTTTGACACGCGTGATCAAACACCAATCTATTTTAGAGGTCTAAGTCTGAGGGAAGTGTAAATAGAGATTGGCATGACATTGATAAAAGCTCCAAAGTCTAGCATTGTTTGATCAAATCTAGAGTTGCCTATGGTGCATGGTATAGTGAAAGTCCCTGGATCCTTGCATTTCTAGGGAAAATTTTGCTTGATAAAGGCTAAAACATTTTGCCCCATGGTTATCTTCACATCCCCTTCAATCTCCTCATATGAGTGCATAATTCTTTTATGAACTTTGCATATCTAGGAATTTGCTTAATGTCTTCTAGGAGTGGTATCTTGACTTCCACTTTCTTAAAATTCTCCAAGATCTCCCTATCTTTGTTTTGCTCATTCTTGCTTTTTGGATTGGGTGATTCTGTTTGAAAAGGGTAAATGTTCTTATTTTTTGGTATTGTTGATTTTCATTTAGAGAATCTAGTTTTTCTGGCTTTTCTGGTCTCTTAGTGGAAGGTTTTGGTTGGGGCTATTTAGGGGTCTCTACCTCTCTACCACTCCTCAAGACTATTGCACTCATATTGTCTCTTAGATTAATAATGGTTAGAGAAGGTAGATGCTTGAACCTTAGGCTTTAAGCACACTAATAGAATATGCTAGTTGGCTTATTTAGGTTTCCAAATTCTAAATGGTTGATTTAGTTCTTTGCTGGAATTGAATAGAACTTGTTGCCATTGATATCACTAAATCCTTAAGGAATGGTTCATGTTTAGGTGCTAGTAAGGCTGGTTCAGGTGGTGGAGAGGTTATTTGGTAGGGTACTTACTGTCTAGGAGGGTAAAGTTGCTAATATCTATTACTTAGTCTTGTACGCTAGTAAGAAGACTAGTGCTAAAATTGTTAGGTAGCAAGGTTGGCATATCTAAGGATAAGGTGGTCTCTCCAGCCAATGCTACAAAAGTTGGAATGAGGATCATATCTTGGCTAAGATCTACTGGGGAAAATACCTACTGCGTAGGCTTGGGGGATGGTATTTTCTTCTTGAAGTGTGGGACATGCATCTATTAGATGAGTACTAAGAGAGCAAATGCCACAAACTTTAATAGATTTTGCTTGTTGTTGTGCTTGTCCCATAGCCATTTGCCTCACAAAAGATGTCAACTTATCTAGTCTATGTTCAAGCCTTTGGTGATTAGTAGCATTGGACACATTTACTTCATTCAGCTTTCTTAGAGCTGCATCATATTTGATTCCAAATTGCTGAGAATTTGCAATCATTTTGGTAATGAAATTTCTGGCTACTTCAAGTGCCTTGTCCACCAATGTTCCACCATTAGCTACATCAATCATGCTTCTGTCTATAGGAACCAAGCCTTCATACAAATATTAGATCAAAAGTTGCTCACTAATCTAGTGGTACTAGCAACTTGCACACATCTTGTTAAACCTTTCCTAGTATTCATATAATGTCCCCCATAATTCTGCCTCATGCCACAAATCTCCTTCTTTATAGCAGTAACCCTAGATACTAGGAAGAATTTCTCCAAAAATAGCTTATGCATTTCTTGCCATGAATGGATTAAACTAGATGGAAGGTAATAAAGATAGTCCTTGGCAAAATTAGCCAATGAGAAAAGAAAGGCCCTTATTTTGATATGCTTTTCTGATATGCCTTGAGGTTTCATAATGGAGCATACAACATGAAATTCCTTCAAGTGTTTATAAGGGTCTTCTCCAACCAGCCCACGAAAGGTAAGAAGTAAGTGTATTAGTCCATACATTAACTCAAATATAACATCTAGTTCATGGTACTCAATGCATAATAGTTTATGATTCAAATCAGGTGTAGCTAACTCTTTCAAAGTCCTTGGATGGATAGCTATGTTTTGTAATTCAGATTCAAATGAGTGATAGATCAGCATGATCTTAAGAATCTGAAAAATAATACATATAAGGGTGAGTCTAGGGCTCAGTGAAATACATCCATACCTAGCTTATGAATATCTCAATAATCATAATACACATGAAAATCATAGCAATTCATTTATTTTTGTTTCACATCATGTAAATCTAGTCATTTGCCATGGCCATTAGCCATCATCATTATTCATCACTTATCCCTCTAGGTTCTACCTTATCCCTTACATTGTATTAGAATGCATAGATCTGGAATCTGGTTCATTTACCCTCATCTCATCATATCATTCACATTTCATCATCATCATATATCATATATTGTCCCATCTCTCATGGGGAATTCTCAAACTTTAAACAATATCAAAAGTCATAAAAGCTGTATCATAACATTCACATTCAATCATAATCTTGATCACGGGGATCACATTCCATTGCAATCACAACCATACGTTCTTTGTTCATTATCATAATAGTTACCACAATGATTACCTTAGTATTAATGCATAGACAAGTATTAAATTTATTGATATTGGCTTATAAGTTGTTCAATTAGGATTTATTAAGTGCTATATTGAAGTTAGCTAGAATTTATAGGAGATTAGACCTGAAGAACTAAAGATGTCATAGAAAAAGAAAAGTTTGAGCTGAACAGTGTAAAATTCTAAAGGTATGATCAAAATCATGAGCATGATCAGGGATGAAATCTAAGTAGAATCACGATCAGAATCATAGGAATTAAATAAGAAGGATTTGATTCAACTTTAGGAAATCCAATTCAATATGCGAGTTTGCTCATCAAAATTTGAAAACATTCAGGAAGTTCAAATTACACACACAATCAAAATTGTGATTGGAATAGAAAATAGGGTGGGACAATTGGATTTGACTTGCAGGAATTTAGTTCAGTTCCCAATTTAAATTGCAAGACACAAAATAACTTGATTCCTATAAGCATGATTGAGGGGACAGTGTAAAAGTGGTGATTCAACTCGTGAATTCTGAAGAATGCATCAAACAACAAAAAAATAAGGGAAACTACTTCCTAACTTACATCAAATCATAGCAATTCAATACAATAGATTTTGAGGACTTAAACACACTTAAAACCTAACCATTTCACTAGAAAACCAACCATTATGTTAACAAGGCCATTCAAACTCAAACTTTATTGTACAATGACAAATACCCATTATCATCAACTTACTTCCATAATTAGAGTATTACAATCAATAAACATAATATAATTCACAAGAAAGGTATGAATCACTTACCTTAGCAACAAGAAATAAGAAATCAAATCAAAATCCACAAGGGTCCTTAATTTCGTTCTTGTTGTATTTCCCTATTTTAGTGCCATTCTTGACTGCTTTTTCTTGCTAAATTTTTTTCAATTTGATGTTATTTTATTGGTTTTAATTTTTACTAGTTTTGGTCAATTTTCTGCTGCAAATTCTTGGTTGTTTGGGTGTTAATTCATTGCAATTCTACCAAAAAAAATTGTGTATTGCCTTGTCCACAAGTGTTTGATCAGAGGATTATGTGGTTTAAAATTTTCTTCTCATTTTGTGTCATTTCACTTACTAAAATTACTACTATTTATGTGAACAATTTGCTAAAATTCTACAGAATTTTTGCTTTCTAATTTGTTGCACATCAAGTGTTTGTGAGTTGGTTTAAGTTTATTGGCACCCCAAAAATTGACAAAGCCATCTTGATTTTCTTCTTTGAACATCTTCCTTCTCAAATCGACTACCCCTTAGGTTGCTATTGTAGAGGGCATTGAAAGGTAAATGGGGTAAACTTGCTTATTATTTTTTCCTTAAATTTTAATTGGTTGACATGAACATTTCATGCTTTCTATTATGTGTACATATGTTTTTTTAATCAAATTTCACTGGAGTGATTGTGAAGTCTTTCAATTGTGGTTGTTGAAGTTACTAGTATGCTATTTTAATTCAGGTAAAAGACAACATAAAAATATAGGTTTGGAACTTCTATTACATGAAGCATTTTTTTCTTTCACTATGTAATCCATGTTTTAATTTTCCTTGGCTCAAGCCAATACCATTGGACTCACTATTGAAGGTCCAAAGTTGTTTGCATTCATAACATGCTTTGATCCCAAATGATGAATTTCATCCTTTGCTTTGGTTTTTTTTATCTCTTTGTTTTGGAGATACCCAGATGATTAATTTCAATTTACCAATGTTGATGTGTGTTTATAGTCTAAAAAGAAGAGTTTTCATCAAGAAACACAGAATATTTTTCATGGAAAATGCCTTGTGAATATCCAAGTCATTTAGGACATTTGATTACAATATTCTTGAAAAGTGGTGAAAATAGTAAGGATGCTTAGTTAATTCATTACATGTAAGTTTAAAGAAATTGTTTTAAAAGCATGATGACAAATGTTGACGTGTGAATTTAGTCAACACAAGTTCAAAACCCTAAATTGCAAATTAAGAGAGAGAGAGACAGAGAGAGAGAGAAAGGGAGGGAGGGAGGGATGTACCAAAAGTTTTTAATGTGGTTTGGCTAGGTGCAATGCCTTCATCCACGGTTGTTTATTTCTTAGTCTCTTTTGTTGGGTATTTTGTATCTGTTTGTTGTCTCTTTTTTCTTTTTTAGTACAATGATTTTAACCCCTATTTATAACTTCTAAGTAAGGTGTGCAATCTTAATGTAGTTCAAAAAGGGGAAAAGAATCATGTATCAATTTGGCTTCATGACTTTCCACGAAAATAGGCAATTAATTAATCTCACAAGTTGGTTCCTACAAGTTAATTTTTGCAAGTTAATTTTTGCAAGTTGATCCCTTCTCGGGTTTAACCATAATGAGGTTTTGGATTATAGCTGGGAGTGTGTGTTTCGTTCTACAGGCTAAAGCTTGTCCTTAATGACCTGAAACTACATGTAAGGTCACTTTGGCCATTGCTAACTAGCGATCTAAGTTTGCATTGCTCCAACGAGCTCAGTCCTGGATAAATTAGACCTTTTACCAGTCAAACTTGTCCGTTGGGGTTTTGTCAATCTATTTGTATGGTTTCAAAAATACTCACAACCACAAATATTGGAGTAAAAATTGCCAATCATTGCCTTTTTATTATAGTGTGGAAGATGACAAATTAATAGTTCCAGTCCAATGATAAAACTAAGAGTTCTAACTTTTCTATACACTTAAACATATGAACATAAAAAGAAGTTAAAGTATATAAATGAAAGAAGATAGATTCCAAGTACCTTAAGCTGCCATTGATAAACATAAGTAGTACAATGGATTTGAAAAAGACAAGACTTTTTTTAGTGTTAGCTTGGTTAATTAATTAGTAGAAACTTGAAAGTAAAAACCATTGCTCTCCTAATCTACCATTTAAAGTTGTGAGTTTAGGATATGCATATCCTCTGCGAGATAGAAAATGATGCCGCAACAGACCTTCACATGAATTTGGATCATTTTATGGATCTTCATGCATTAATTTCAATAATCTGGCTTTCTTATTCATTCAAGAAAAATTACACTATTGAATCTTTCTCACTTTTTTACGTATCTTCATCCCAAAGTTTTTTTACATTATCAACACTTAGCAGTTGTTGCATTGCACCTATTAGTTGAGCTGAGTTCTGATAAGCCCACACACAAATCCACATGCTCCTCGTAATTGAAATAGGCATGGCTCTTGCTGCATACTTTTATATAGTACATTTGATTAACCCTCACAACAAGAAAAATATAACAAAGATTGCAAGCTGCCAAATTGGACTTACTTTGTAGTAATAGTAATGGTAATACTACACTTAAACCACTGTAACATAAAAAGGTATATATACTTGAGATTTTCTGAAATCTTTCCTCAGTCTTCCTAACTTCAATTTTTTTTTTGTGTAACTTAGTTGGAAAATAAAATCTGGCAAAAAAAAAAAGTTGGAAAACAAAATCGGCCAATCCTATTTGAAAAGGCTAAGTCTGCAACATTCAAAAAAAAAACTGAAGTTGAAAAGTAGTGGTCAGATTTAGACATTTTTACTGTATAATCAATAAAGCAAAGAAAGTAGCATTTTTTACTCGTAAATAAGTACTATAGCTTAGGTAATTTGAGGTCAGAGTTTGAGTGTAAATCAAAGCAAATTGTTTAGGAGAAGAAGTCCTAACATTTTCATTTTCAAACTAGTAGTTTTTTTTCTCTTTTCTTTTTTCCTTTTTCTTTTTTTGGGCAAATCCAATAGCCCAAAATAAAAGAGAATTAGGAAAGCAATGACAATTGACATTATTGTTTGTGCTGTCAGTTTAATAAGTATGAGAAATTGGATAGTGTAGTTGCATATGTCTATGTTCTGGTATGTCTTAGTTTACCAAACACTTGTCTTTGTTTTTAAGCATGTTTTATTTGATAAGCTGCATATAGTTCCATTCTTCCATTTTGGCTATTTTATGATGGGTTATTTTATGCTATGTGATATAGGGAAACCAGATGTGTACTTGTATCTAGTGCAAATTAACTTTTTGGTGATTTTCTTGTTTATTTCATTAAAGTTGAATAGTTGATTTTCTTGTTTATTTCATTAAAGTTGAATAGTCACGCAATTGACTATCATCATCCTACATTTCCCCTTACATGGCTTGTACAAGAGTATGTCTATAGTTGCTGCTAGCGTATTGATTATCCTAGACAAAGTGTAATGCTATTTGGATTTGTGTGGTAATTGTCTTAACTTTGAATGCCAATATTTAATCATTGACTTCAAAATCTGCATTCCCTACCAGCAAAAAAATTCCCAAAGACCACAAGGTGTAGATGTGCATGCTCAATGAACTGCAGCTTCAAACTTGAGTTGATAACCAAATATGAAGAAAAAATATACAACATAACTCTCGTGCTTGGAGGCAGCTGGTTAAGGAAAAATACTTGCACTCTTTCATTTTTAAACATCTCAATTCCATCTACATTTTCATTTTGCAGGATTATAGATCTGCATTCCAAATTTTCACTTTGACTAATAGGGGATTTTACCCATAAAAAAGCCTCAAGGAATTATGCACACATTGATCTATCTAGTCATCCTACTTCATGGATAATTCGTACAGTGAAACTGAAGTGAATACTAATAATTGTCTCGCTGCATATTATGCTGATATATGTACTCAAACTCCCAAATCATGTGAAATTGAAAAGCACTTTGTTTTTTCAGCCTAAGAGATTGACTTTAAATCAAAAGTATTTGACTGCATTTAGTTCTCTCATATGGTCCTTTATCAAAAACACACAAATAAATTGGACGTTTTCCTTACATTTGGACAGAATTGGACATTTTCTTCTAGGAATAAGAATGTCATTATATACATGCCAAATAGCCTTTTGCATGGTTTTTATTTTACTCTAGCTATTATTATTTTGTTTATTTTGGAGGAGGAGGTAGGATGTTGACAGTTAATGGGCATAAATTTGAATTCTGTCTATACTCATAGGCCTAGATCCCGATTTATAAATGAATTTAAAATTATTTGAACTCAAGCTTGAGCTTTGACTTAAAAGTCCATTTTATCTCATGAACCTTAGCTCAAACTTGACTTAATTAGCTCATTAGTTGGTCTACTATTTAATAAACACCTTGTCGATGAGAAGTTATAGGTTCAAACATTTAGAGCCAAATATTTGTGTGAAATAGATCTGTTAACATCAACTCAATACAAAAGTGGAACATGGGTATGGGAGGATATAGTGGAGGTGTTTGATACCTTAAAATCAGGGGCTTATTTACATGGTCAGATCGAATATTCTTTTCACAACTGACTCACAATGGTTGCAACTACCGGCCAACCCCCTCTATTCAGAATCCTATAAATCTAGGTGTGAAAGATCTATGGCTACGTAATTCTAAACTCTGGAACGAGGAGATGGTCAGTAGTATTTTTATAGAGAAGAAGTTTATAGGGTGTTGAGCTTCAAATATCTCAATTTGGTGAAGATGAACTAGTCAAGATTCTAGAATCTTCGGGCAATTTTTTTCTTTCATGCCCAAAATCTTTACTATTTCAGCCAAGACCGAGCCATTGTATGGCAGAAGCTATGGAATTCTAAAATACATTATATATTAAAAGTGGTTCTATGCAGGTTTTCCACAGTGTTATTCTTACAAGGGAAAGGAATCAACAGTTTGCACATCCTTCTAACATCAACTGCCCACTTTGTAACACTGTTGTGGAATCTGATCTTCATATCATGGTTAGTTGTGATGTATCAATATCTATACTAGCTAAGCTTATATTTACAAAATTTATCTTCACAACCCTTTGCTCTTTCTGGCTGCTATTGTTCATGCAAACACCAAGTTTGGTGTTTTTTCAGGTTCAGAGGAAGGGGCAAAGGTATAATACTGAAATGGTGCTAGGAAGCTTGCAACAACCTGGTTTTTGATCATGTTGCTGTGGATCTTAACAGAGTGGGGATTCTTGCTAGGAATGACTTGCGCATGGAGCTATCAAGGACCAAGGGCCCTGAAATTCAGATTTCCTCCATTCAATAGACTTCTTGGACACCACCTCCAAAGGACTGTCTCAAGCTTAATGTTGATATTGGTTAAAAGGATGGGGAAGCTGCCATTGCTTTTCTAACAAGGGATGATGAAGGTAAAGCTTAGGGCATGTGGTTTCAAAAATTCAAGTCATCTTCTATGTCCGAAGCCAAGAGTGGATATTGGGGTCAAATGATCCCACTCAATGAAAAAAATTTATGACCCTCACAATATTGCTCTTATTCATAAAAGATCTTATCATTTTTGGAACATCAGAACATTAAAATTAAATATTTAGTAGTGAATTTATTTTTAATTTAATATTAACTGTACTAATCACAAAGTTATACTAGAAGAGCTTTTTATATCGTTGTATAGTCAAGTGATCAATGAAAGATATGATTAAAAAAAAAGAATGAAAGAATATTTAAGTACATGCATAAAAAAAAATTATTTGAGTTTCGTACTAAGAGATATTATCATAAAATATTTTCAAGCATAAAAAGTCATGAAAGATGGTTTTATAATATTAGCTCTGTATATTTGTGTAGCATTGAGTCCTAAAACTCCTCCTTGTTGGCTGAAGTTTGAGTCCTCCATACGAACCTAATTTCATCGTCAACATTTTGGCGCCGTCTGTGGGGATCATCTGCTTTCTGAAGTTTCCATTGTAGTGTGATAATGGCCAGAGGGAGAATAACTTAGAGTTCTATAGTTTTGGTTTCTTAGCAACACACCGTTGCACCTAAAACTCAAGAGGCTCAAACGCCAGATCAGTCCCGATCGGCACTCGAAAACACAGTCAGGGAGTTGGCTGAGACTGTCAAGGTGCTTGGTCAGGCATAAGCACAAAATACTTAAAGACAAGAAGAGATCATGGCACAACTCCAACAGCTTCGTGAGGAAGCTCAGAGAGAAGTCCACGACGATCGCGATAGCCAGCGACCGGGGGGCTCGCAGCGAGTAGAAAGCTCAACCCCTCAGTGCGAAGGTCAGCATCCAGCAATGAAGGAGGTTCTCTAGAGGCTGAAACAGCTATAGGAGCACCCACAACCTCAAAGCAATCAACCTTGCTATGAGGAAACCTCACCGTTTTTCATGGAGATTGAGAAGCAACCTCTCCCGTAGAAGTTCAAAATGCCCGCTATCCCACTGTATGACGGGAATAGTAACCTAAGCGATCATCTGGACGCGTTCAACACTCAAATGGAACTCTAGACAATCGATCCCCTGGTGAAGTGCTATGTCTTTCCTGCCATATTAGGGGCAATGCCCCGGGCATGGTTCAGGTGCCTCCCGGCTCGCAGCATCGACAGTTGGGAAGAATGCCAAAAGGAAAATCATTGACTAATACTGAGTGCTGAAGAAGCAACTCGCGCCTCCTTGCCACCTTGCGATGATTTTCCAGCGCAAGGACGAGTCGCTCAAAGACTATGTAACCCGATTCAGGCACGAAGCTAACTCTGTGGAGAATCCCTCGGAGGAAAGTATTCTAACAACTATCTCAACAGGACTTTGTAAAGACGGCAAGTTGTACAAAAGCCTCTACAAGTTCCCCACTAGAGATCTCATCAAATTTTATGATCGGACAACTAAGCAAATAAGATGGGAAGAAACCTTCGGAACAGAGGAACTCAGGCATAAAACGGGCCATAGTGGGCCCACCATGAGCAAAAAGAGGGGTAACGAGAGTCACGACAACCACACTCCTCATCTCACAAAGAAAGTAAAACCTCAGTGACCCGAAGGCTGCTTCGAGAGCTATAGCATCCTGTCAAACACACAGAACAAGATCTTTATTGCAGAAAGGCATAATGAGGACTTCGAAAAACCCAGACCAATGAGGGTACCCGCCAAGCCCAGAGACCAGAGCAGATTTTGTGCTTATCACAACAAGGCTGGGCACACCACCTCAGAGTGCCATGCACTGAAAAATGCCATTGAAGGTCTCATCAGAAGGGGTCGACTACAGAATTACATGATGGGACCACCCAAGCAGCGCACTTAATAGGCTCAGTGAGTTATCACCCAAGAGCCTGAGCCCTCCATCAGAATCATATTTTGATCCTGTAGCACCCATTTATTATCGATTATACCAATTATGGTGTTTTGAATTAATACAAATGGCCGATTGGCCATGCGTTGCCCAGACAAAGAGTTTTTTACTCCGTCATTGCAATTTCACTACAGTGAATGGTTTTCACCTCGCTACAGCATTACATTGCAATTTTGCTACAACGAATAGTTTTCACCTCGCTACAACATTACAGCGAATGGTTTTCACCTCGCTACAACATTACATTGCAATTTTGCTATAGCAAATGGTTTTCACCTCGCTACAGCATTACATTGCAATTTCTCTACAGTGACAGTGAATGGTTTTCACCTCGCTACAGCATTACAGTGAATGATTTTCACCTCGCTATAGCATTACACTGCAATTTCGCTACAGCGAATGATTTTCACCTCGCTACAGAATTACATTGTAATTTCACTACAGTGAATGGTTTTCACCTTGCTACAGTATTACATTGCAATTTTGTTACAGCGAATGATTTTCACCTCGCTACAGCATTACAGAGAACGATTTTCACCTCGCAATGTCAAACCACACCTGAGGGAGAAACGGCCTCTGAGCCCACCTCGCGGTTACAAAAACATCATCACTTCCCGTAGCTTTCATGCGAGTGTATTTCCCATGGCTCTCACGTGGTCGTGTTTCTCATATCTTAAACGAGATCTCTTGGGCACAACTTGCATGCGACCCCCCTCTCTCACTCACAATGAGTTGAGCAATTAGAAAAATAAATCGTAGCCTATTGGCCAAAAAGAGAGAAATTCTCATTAATTATGAAGAGCTTACATATAGCAATGCATGAAGCATTCATTATAGTGTCTGAAAGAAGAAAAGCTTATACAGTGAAGAAAGACCTCGACCAGC
>JANHAO010024447.1:0-11622 GCA_026873985.1 Saraca asoca
ATGTGAGTGATTGAAACCATTGGAAAAATTCATTGGTAACCCTCAAATGCACTTATGACTGAAATAAGTAATGGTGAGATAAGGGAGGAGCTGTCGAGTATGGAAAGCTCGGCATGCGTATTAGACTGGCTTAATAAGGGTGAAGCTATCGATTATAGAAAGATTGACATTGTGCCACTTTCCACAGAGATAAAGGTTAAATGGTGATGTGTTATGGCAGTTGGATAGGATTGCATATGCATGTGTTATTTGTGTTGATTGGATGCCCAGTAGGGTGTATGGTTAGTCTGGGCCACTGGATATAATTGTGATATTATATAGGTTTGATGGGCAAGTAGCCCTTGATGATTGTTATATGGGCCATGTGGCCAGGTGTTCTAGAAAACAGAGGAAACTCTGTCGAATTTTTGGTAAAAATAATAAATTTATATTATTTGATTAATGAAATTTTTATGCATTAGTATTATGTCTTTATTGCATGGTAAGGCTTGTAGGGGGTCTCCTAAAGGAAAGGGATTCATGATGGTGATCTTCTACGCCGGTCACATGCCCGAGATTGGGGCGTGACACCTCCCTTGTGGGAGTAATAGCTTTAGGCTTTTGCTTTATTCTTATATATTAGATTTTCTGATGTAAATCAGCTTCATCGAAGGAGGTCTTTTAATAAAACTTCAAGCATTATGTTTATATCTTTCGTCTTTACAAGTTTGTTATATTGACAGTTCACTTGGTTACCGACGGCAACGTGACTAACCCCTGCAAAATCATAACTTGATGATCGCTACATGGAGTGTCTAATGGGTTAATCGACCCCAATTATTAAAAGTAAAATTTGAGTTAATAGGCTTAAGCCAATAAGTTTCAACTTAAAGGATATGTGCCATATGCATGATCAGTCAGTCATGTTAGCTCACTTTAATCGGCAGAAAGCACGAGCATGAGAGTGCTTTTGAGGTCAAGTCTGAGTAGTAGGGTGCTCGAGCATTATCATCGTCACGAGACTGAGTTTTCATGCAGGTTGCATAGACATATCAGTTCGTGCAAGAGTTTACTGCTTATGGCACTTCTTAAACGTGACTCGTGCAAGAGTTTGGTGCATGGTTAACACTTTTTGGATGCAAAGTCTTAGAGTGGTCTGCACAAGAGTTTCATGCTCATGGCACTTCTTGGACACGACTTGTGCAAAAGTTTTTTGTATAGCTAGCACTTCTTGAATGCGAGGTCTTGGAGTAGTCCGCACAAGAGTTTCATGCTCATGGCACTTCTTGAACATAGCTCGTGCAAGAGTTTTGTGCATGGCTAGCACTTTTTGGACGTGAGGTCTTGGAGTGGTCCGCACAGGAGTTTCATGCTTGTGGCATATCTTGGATATAGCTCGTGTAAGATTTTTGTGCATGGCTAGCACTTCTTGGACGTGAGGTCATAGAATGGTCCGTGCAAGATTTTTATGCGTAGAACACTTCTTGGACGTGAGATCTTGGAGTGGTCTGCATAAGGGTTTTATGCTCCTGGCACTTCTTGGATATGGCTCGCGTAAGAGTTTTATGCATGGCTAGCACTTCTTGGATGCAAGGTCTTAGAATGGTTTGTGCAAGATTTTTGTGCATAGAGCACTTCTTGGATGTGGCTTACCCAAAAGTTTTATGCATGGCTAGCACTTCTTGGATGCAAGATCTTAGAATGGTTCGCACAAGATTTTTGTGCATAGAACATTTCTTAGATGTGGCTTGCGCAAAAGTTTTATGCATGGCTAGCACTTCTTGGACACAAGATCCTGGAATGTTGTCATAGTGTAGCGCTGTGTGACCTGTGACCCTATGAGTCGTTTGGCACTCTCGTTCGTCTCATTCACAGCTCTTTGATTCCCAATAATAGTTAGCAATAATTACTCTTAGTTTTGATAAACGTGTGCTATGTCATCATGAGCTGGCCACTGGCTTCCCTCGAGCTATTGGATCATGGGTAACTGACAGGCCTGCTGATCTGATGGTGGGATCGCATGCTTTTATAAATCGATGGGGCTTTCTCTCTCCCTTTTAATTGCCATTCAAAATCTTCAAAGTTCCGGTCTCCTCCTACTTGTTTGCTTTTTCGATTGTCGTGATAGCTCCTTCGCTGCCCATCTCTGCCAATTTCGATCCAAATTTTCGATTACTACTCAAGCTTTTTTCGCTGAAAATTGTTGCTACAAATTGCTTCAAACCTTTTGTCTCTATAGATCATGATATGTCTTGTTTTGCCTTGCACTTTTTTGTGTTTTCCTCTTTCATAGGCAGTAAGAGACTTGATTGCCATTGGCTGAGGGAAGATAGTGCTGATAGGTAGATCTTGTTTAGACGTTTTAACTTGCTTGAATCAGTATAGTTGGTCTGCTGGTAGACCTTAGGGCTTTTGGATGTTATTTTTGGTCTTTTGGGATTCCACGATCCGGTCATTGTGTCCCCTCCATTTGTCAGAGTCTGGGCTGTTGATGCGGTGACTTGGGGTGTGCATGGCTTGCAGTGTAAGGGGTCGTTAGTCTTAGCCTTCTGTACAGTTCACTCATAGCGACCTGACTTGTCTTTTTCTTTGTGTAGATGGGAGCAGGTCATGCACATCACCATTATCTAATTAGGGATGAGGATGACGAACCAGATTCATCCCAGAGTGCAGGAGTCGTGAGACATACTGATGAAATGACCTCGAGTGGGAGGGAGGTTGCTACAGACTTTAGTACTCGTCTAGACCATATCGAGGGCTGAGGGACCACTGTGAGCCAGCGCCTTGACCATTAGGTATTCAAGCTACATACCTCAATCATGCGTCTCCACGACATTCAATCCACAATCCGATCATGCCGGATCCCTAAAAGGTGCAATGCTTTGGTTCCTACTCTAAACAAGTACGCTCCTCGTCCGTCTCGGGGTTTCGTCGCTATCAATCTTTCACACCTCACAGCGGGACTAAGATTTCCAATGCAGCCTTTCATTGTTAACTTCTTAAATAAAATAAAACTTAGTTCATTTCAGCTTGCACCAAACTCCTACACCTCACTCTTCTTGCTAACCCTAATCCATTTGGGCAACAGCCTCCCACCACCATCACTTGAAGCCTTATGCTACTTGTACAACCTTAGGTGTGCAAGCTCATCAGACGGGCTCTACTATCTCTCGGCTCGACAGATGCGGTACAAGAAGATCTTACCAAAGGGGGATGCCAAAATGAAGTCAAACGTGGGGTGCTACAAATCTCGCTGATTCTACATCTCATGCCCTTCGTTGTGCTACCTTAAAAACTTTGATTTTATTCTCGTTTTGGGTAGGTAGATTGAGAGCGAGTAAGCTTAGTGGCTCTCTGATATTTGCTTTCAATTCTGACCTTCGTTTGATTTTGCAAACGGGATCGATAAGAGGCCAAATCTTGGACCAGTTCACAACATCTGAGGATCTCGGGAATGATTTCCTGTTCGACGAGAGTCTCCTTTGCTATTACAAGCTCTCCCCAGCCAAAGACATTGAGCTCACAAGGGAGGTAAGGATCCGCCGAGTGACAGAGGTTAGGCCCACTAATTTTGATGATTATGACAAAATAATGGAGCTCATTCTAAGGATGCTGCCTTCAGATGACAAAGAGGAGGCCCTTCCAGCCCCTGAGATTGACTCAACTCTAGTCATTGCAGACTGGCCTTTAGCCCCTAAGCTCAATGTGACCCCAGTTGTCACAGGCCAGCCAATAGCTTTGGTTGCAGTCTCTTTGCAAGGACCAACCTTAACACCGTGACCTAAAGAAGTTGTTGTAATTGATGTCACTACCCCTCTGGTCCTCCCTCCAAGAAGTGAAAGGTCAATAAAGGAAATAAGAAGGTGGCCTCTCACTAATGTGTTGTGCCAGAGGTTAAGGTCGTGGCACCGCTGGTCGAGCTCGGCTATAAAACGGAAGAGTACGCTCAGACCCTTGTTGATAGCATGGGCACAATTTTAGGGTCTAGCAGCAAGATCGGGGTATTGGAGGTCGAGTAGTTCTCTATCGGGAGGCTGGTGGGATATGTAGCTTGCCACAGCTTGGTGGTAAGTATTGCTTCTTGCCTTGATCATCTTGTTTACTTTGTAGTCTAACCTTGTCGTTTGCCCTTACAGAGCTTATTGACGCTGATAAAGATTAATGAAGCACTCTGAGGCCAGGATGACGAAAAGTCCAGTCTCGTGGATGAGTTGGTGGTCTCGATGGCTGAGGTCCTAGAGCTGAGGGAGAAGGTTAAGAAAATGGAAGCTACTGTATCTCATGAGATAGTGTGTTACGAGGTCGCCGTGATGAATCTTGGCCTTGCAACTAACGATCTGAATAAGGCCAAGATAGAGTTAGACAAGGCCCAGTCATAAGTGCAGGTAGCGATGAAAGTGGCCGATGCTGCCAAGCAGAAAGTGAGATATACAAAGTAGCGAGCCAAGGCTGCCGCTGAGGAACTAGGGGTGCTGAAGAGGGAAGTTGAGCTCGCTAAGGAGGAAATGGATAAAGTCAGAGCAGAGACATCTTCCTTAGTGGCGGAAATGTCTAGGAAACAAGGACCAAGACTTGTGCTGCTTTCTTCTATACTTTATGGGAAGAACATCTTGAGCTAGACTTCTCTTTCTTTGGCCCACAAGCTCTGGAGGTCGTTGATCGCTACAAGAGGAGAGCTACCAAGGCCAGCTCCGCGGGGAAGGGACAGAGTGTCGAAGTTGAAGCCTCTTCTACGGAGATCATTGTTCAAAGGGAAAGTGACATGCAGGTCGCTGATGCTACTCCAGCGGCTGATGTTCCTGATGCCCCGGCTCCTGACCTTTAACCTGGTGAAGACTTGGCTCCCGAAGCTCCAGCCTCTTGAAATATAAACTTTTTAACTTCAAATTTCTTTTTGGAGACTTGCAATAAACTTGATGAATTATTTGTATGGGATGATTTTGCTGTGATGAAAGCTAGACACATTCTTTTTCGTTACTTTCATGCTTGAGTATGCAAAATTATT
The DNA here is from genome assembly GCA_026873985.1 of Saraca asoca. NCBI lineage: Eukaryota > Viridiplantae > Streptophyta > Magnoliopsida > Fabales > Fabaceae > Saraca > Saraca asoca. The sequence goes on from JANHAO010024447.1 coordinate 4,985, forward strand.
TGTTAATTCAATATGCTATATCAACTATTACTATGTTGCATAACGCGCTACTTTACATAGAATTCTCTTCGAATCTTATTCCACAAAAATTCAAAGAATTATATAAACATTTATGATAGACCAACTCTTATACGCTGGGACACTTATTGATAATAGCAACAAAGGTGCTTGGTGTTCCAAGCTCGGGGGAACTCCACCCCATTCATGTCCGCTAGATGGTAGGCACCATCACTCACGATCCTTTTAACAAGGTATGGGCCTTCCCTGTTTGGACCTATGGTCCCCTTGCTAGTTTTGCATGCTCCAAGAAGAACAAGACGTAGGACGAGGTCACTGGGCTTGAATTTTTGAGTCCTCATTCTATGATTGTAATGCCTTGCAACACGTTTTTGGTAGGCAGCAATCCTGAGGCTAACTCTTTCTCTTGCCTCTTCCACAAGGTCTAGGATTGTAGCGAGTAGCTAATTGTTATCCTCCGGGTTGAAAGTAATTCTTCACTACATTGTGACCGTAAGTTCTACGAGGATCATTGCTTCGCATTCGTATACTATTGGGAGGAGAGTCTCTCTTGTGGAGCTATAAGGCATGGTCCTGTAGACCCAGAGCACCGCTTGTAATTTGTCCACCCAGGCTCCCTTTTTAGCTTCTAACTTGGTTTTTAAGATCTTCTTGATGATCTTATTGATATCTTCTACTTGCCCATTGGCTTGTGGATGGTCTACGGCTGTGAAGCTTTTAGTGATTTTGAGGTCGTCACAGAACTTGAGGAATTGTTCGCTAGTAAACTGAGTCCCACTATCGGTCACAATCTGCTGAGGGACTCTGAACTTGCAAATTATGTTGTTCCATACGAACTTTTCGACCTTGAAAGATGAGATTTCAGCAAGTTCCTTCGCTTCTGTCCACTTGGTGAAGTAGTCCATAACTACTATCGTATGTTTGCAATTTCCTCGAGCCTTAGGAAGTGGTCTGATCAAGTCCATTCCCTAGATCGTGGATGGCCATAGATTAGTCATTTGTCTCAGGTAGGTTGGCAGAGCTCATGGCACCTTTGCAAACTTTTGGCATTTATCACACCTCTTGACGAGGTCTATAATATCTTGCTTCATCGTCAGCTAGTAGAATCCTTATCAAAGAGCTTTTTGTGCTAGGGATAGCCCCCAGCATGATTTTTATAATGGCTTGCATAAATTTCCTCTAGGATAGTATTGCAGTCTTCGCCATCGATGCATCTCAAAAGTGGGATTATGAACCCTCTCTTATACAATGCGTCATCGCAGATGTAATATTTGGCTGCCCGAGCTTGCAAACGTCACACCTTGAGTTTATTCTTCGGTAATTTGTCATTCTGCAGGTAGTCCAGGATCAGATTCATCCAGGAGTTAGGTGCTCTAACAATCACCATTACGATGTCTTGCTACTCAATACTTGGGGATAGAAAGAGCTCTACTAGGATCGTTCCTAAGAGATCAACATCTTTAGTGGTAGACAGGTGAGCTAAGGCGTTAGTGTGCATATTTTTGGCTCACAGAATTTGATTGACCTCGTACTATTAGAAGGAACTTAATGACTCTTGGACTTTTTGGAGATAGCTTATCATCTTCGACCCTTGATCTTGGTATTCACCTTTCACTTAGCAGATAATGAGTTGTGAGTCATTGAAAATCTTTAATCTTTCAGCTCGCACTTCCCTGGCTAATCTCAAACCTACCAATAATACCTCATACTCGACTTCGTTATTAGTGGCTTGAAAGCCAAATCTTAGAGTGTAGAAGACTTTGTGCCCTTCCAGACTGATGAGAAGTACTCCTACTTTAGCCTTTTGGTCGCTTGATGACCCGTCAACGTATCATTCCCACCACAGGGCCTCAAGAATTTCTACCTCCTCTTGAACAAGCCCCATGAATTTTGCAATAAAGTTAGCCAGCACTTATTCCTTGATGGCTAATCTAGGCTTATATTCAATGTCAAACTGAGCGAGCTCTATTGCCCATTTGAGCAGCCGTCTTGAGGCGTCCATCTTCTGTAAGACTTGTCTTAGCGGGAATTGTGTGAGGACCCTTATGCTGTGGGCTTGGAAGTAGGGTCACAATTTTCTTGAAGCAATGACCAGGCAGTAGACGAGCTTTTCCATAGGCGAGTACCTCATTTTGGCATCCAACAATCTCTTGCTTACATAGTAAACAGGGAGTTAAGCTCCTCCCTCTTTTCACGTCAGGGTTGCGCTTAAGGCATGTTAGGATACCCCTAGGTATATAATTAATTTCTTGCCCTCTTTTAGTTTAGACAAGAATAGAGCCCATCTAAGGTACAATTTGAGCTCTTGAAAAGCAACCTCATACTATGGGGTCCATTTGAATATCTTCACTCTTTTCAAGACGTCAAAGAAGGAGATACATTTGTCCGTCACCTTCAAGATGAACCTACCAAGTGCAATGATTTGGCCATTTAAACTTTGAACATCTTTAGGACCTGTAGGGGAACGCATGTCAATGAGTGCTCTAATTTTCTCTAGGTTCACTTCAATCCCTCTATTGTTGACCATGAAATTGAGAAATTTACCCGAGGCCGCTTCGAACACACATTTGTGCGGGTTCAACTTCATCTGATACCTTATTAGGGTCTGAAACATCTTTTTCAGGTCGCAAATGTGATTGATGAGCTATTTAGACTTTACCAGCATGTCGTCTATGTATACCTCCATTATTTTGCCAATTTGCTCTCAAAACATCATATTTACCAATCGCTGGTAGGTAGCCCTCGTATTTTTGAGCCCGAAAGGCATTACTTTATAGCAATATAACCTACGATCAATAATAAATAAGGTATGCTCTTCATCCTATGTGGCAATTGGGATTTGATTATACCCCAAATAGGCATCCATAAAGCTAAGGACCTTATGCCCCACTGTTGCATTTACAAGCTGGTCAATCCTTGGTAAAGGGAAACTATCTTTAGGACATACCTTATTAAGGTCAGTGAAATCAATACAAGTCCTCAACTTACCGTTCTTTTTGTTTACGAGAACGGGATTGGCTAGCCAAGTGGGGTAATGCGCTTCTCAAATGAAATTATTCACTAAGAGCCTATCTATCTCTTCCTTTAGTGTCACATAACATTCGACCGTCATTGACCTTTTCTTTTGGCAAACCGGCTTAACTCGGGGATTGATATTTAGTTTATGTGACATTACACTTAGATCAATGCCCACACATGTCTTTGAGCTCTTCAATGGGTCCAGTGGCTCGTTTGGCATCCACCTCATGAGGATCAAGATCATGGCTAACTCCCTTTGTGCTTATTGGCTGGGCTTCTCCCCCAAACACCACATGCACCTTTTTCCCTTGGACTTTGAGTTTAATCATATCCTCGTAGCAGCACTGGGCTACCTATTGTTCTTTTTGCACACATCTGACTCCGTTCAGGTTCGGGAACTTAATGATCAGCATCCTGGTTAAAGTCACCATATCAAAATCATTCATAGCGGGTCACCCCAATACCACATTGTAGGCTGAAGGGCAATCTATAATGAGGAAGTCCGTCATGACAGAGTGAGTGGAAGTTTGATCCATCCCACCAAAAGTATCCTATCTCCTATGAAATCATAAAGAGGCTTGAGGGAAGGATCTAGTTGACTTGTGCTTACGCCCGTATGGTCGAAGCATCCCTTATATATCACATTAACGGAGCTTCCAGTATCAACCATTATCCTTCTTACCTTAGCATTATAGATCTTTGCCCGAATGACAATCACATCATTATGAGGATAATGAATTCCTTACGCGTCTTCTTCTAAGAATGAGATGTTGTCTAAAGCTACTTTAGCTTTCTTGGTGAGTCTATTATATTCCACATGACTCGCAAGAAGAACACTGCTTACCGCTCGTATATAGCGATTGTGTGATCGGTTTGAGGTGCTTGCAATGTGAGGTCTGTCATGTATGGTGAAGATGATCCTCATGGAGGGTGCTTCCTCATGCTCTAGAGTTTGGTGGCATTGTGGCACAGGCTACTGGGGACGCGAGGGTCGCTGCCCCAGGGACCTCACCACATAGTCCCTTAGGCAGCCTCTCTTAATAAGATCCTCGATGGCGTCCTTTAGTGCCTAGCAATCTGAAGTGTTGTACTCGACTTCACTATGATAGGCACATAATTTATTGTGATTCCTCTTCTCGATAGGGGCCCTCAAGGGCTTGGGCCTACCAAAATCTTCATTATCCTTTTCGATTGCATAAATCTTGTTTGGTGTATCCAACAAAATGGTATAGGTATCGTAGCGACCTCGAGATTGAAACTGTTCATTTCAGGCCTTCTTCACGGTTTGACCTCTGAAGCCACCCTTTTGGCCCTCTTTATTATTCTTGCCCTCAGTTCTCTTATTGCCTTGGTTGGAGGTGCTCGTTTCCTTTTTCCTATTCAACTTCTTTGGACCGAAGGTTTCTTCCCATCGGATCTCTTTGGCAGCCCGTTCATAGAATTCACCTAGGCTCTTGATGGGGGACTTGTATATTTCCTCATACAATTTTCCATCCTTTTTGAAGCACGTCAGAACCTAGTGATATAGTCCTTGAGTGACTCATCTTTTCGTTGAAAGACCGTTGCTAAGTGGCATGACGGGGCAAGCTGCTTCTTTAATGCCCTATATTGATTGAGGAACTTTGCTTGACATTTCTCCCAACTCTTTATACTGTGAGCTGAGAGACTCCCAAACCACCTTTGCGGCACCTCTCCAAGCATGACGGGGAAGACTCGGCACTTCACTAATGGTTTGGAAGTTTGCAGGTCCATTTGAAAGTTAAAAACATCCAAATGGCTATAGGGATCGCTATCCTCATTATACAGGGGAATGTTTAGGATTTTAAATCTACGAGAAAGGGGCTCTATCTCAATTACGCTGGAGAATAGAGTTCTCTCCTCGTAGGATTCTCAATTACCCTTGGAAATAGAGTTTTTCTCCAATTGTTCCATCCTCTGGAGTAGTTCTTCGATCATTGGGTCCCAACGCTTAGACCAATGACTGGTAGTTCACCGGCTCCTTTTGTCTTGCTTACTATGAGAATGCCGATAAGAAGTCTTATGACTCTTGCTATGCTCATGACTGGATGAATCATGGTTCGTCTCTTGCTCGCGATTAATTTCATGCGAGCTTTCACGTCTGTGCAAGCTTTCACCTTGCTGGCCATCTCCTTTGTCCTTTTGAACTCGGTGGACTTCGGACCCTAACTGCGAGTTAGATGAATAGAGTGAATCAGCTTGATGACGTTCGATTCTGACTTGTTCATCATGCTAAGGCCCTGGCTGATGGCATCTGCCCCTGGGTGCAACAACCTCACCCTGTCTAGGTGCACCTTAGGCATACGCCTGGGCCAACGCTCTGACCATATCAGCTAACTCCTTCATGGTGTTTTCGAGTGCTTCCCGACATCGGTCAAGTGCTTCTTGGCATTATTGCCAAGTTTGAGCCTTGCCAGTTTTGGGAACTATGAACTAGTTTAGGATGAAGGAGGTTGTGCCAGTATTGGCACCTATCGTAGGGGCAGCTATGTTTCGTTGTTACTGTATCTGACCTTTGGTTGGCTATTAGTGGCTTCTGTACTTCTGGTGGCTTTTCCTCTCACCATTCTGCTTAAAATAGCTTATCAGGGATAAAAGATGAAGAGCATGCAGTGGGGGCCCTCTTTCTAGCCCCAAAATGTTGACGCCAAAATTCGATCAACAGATCTGAGTTCATTATCACCTCAGAGTGTAAGTTGAATATGGAAGAAGTAGAAAAGAAAGATACTAAAAGAAAAGAGACACAGTAAACACTAGAAGTTTTATCGTGGTTTGGCTAAAGCCAAGTTGGCCCCTACATCCACGGTGGTGTTGGTTATCAACTAATAGTTGTTTTTCTCAGTTTGATTACAATGGTAATGCTCTGTCACTATGTACAGTGCTCTCTGATAGATTAGCTTCAGCCAACAAAGGGAAAATTTCAAAAAAAAATTCTCAGAAGAACACCAAGAGGCCGAAACTTATCTCCCAAAGATCTATTGTGTAGAAGTTTCATTTATCACATACATTGAACGAAATACAAGAGTGAGCTAAATTACCCTTTAATCCAGCTCCTTTGCACAGCGGAAACATCTGATTTCTCCGGTCACCTCAGGAGTTCAAGCGTCCTCCCTCTACCGGTATCCATGCCGGAGAAGACTCTTGACCTTCTCAGCTTCTCTTCTTGTGCTAGCAAGACTCCGGTAGCTGAAAGGACCAGTGGAAGCTGAACCGTCACCGGACGCCGCCGACAACCCTTCCCTCACCGTTCGGTCACACCGAACCCAGGAGAGCACTTCTCCTCCTTTGGCTGAACTCTTCGGCCAAAGCTCAAGGGAAGATGGAGGAGAACACGCCAGAAACTCTTTCCGACCAGATCCATACCGGACAGTCGCCGAAAACGGCCGTGCACTCACCTCTCCCTCTCGGCGTCTCTTCGTCTTCTTCGGAGATGAAAAAGCTTCTCCCAGCGCACTTGCCGAATTCGGCAAAAGGGGAAGCTTAAGAGAAGCCCCAAAATGGCGTCGTTTTGGGCCGGCCCATAAAGGCCCAAAACGGCGTCGTTTCACTTAGGCTGAAAAAGGAACTTTTTCTTATTTACATTT
>JANHAO010024448.1:0-11760 GCA_026873985.1 Saraca asoca
TCTCTCTCTCTCTCTCTCTCTCTCTCTCTCTCTCTCTCTCTCTCTCTCTCTCTCTCTCTCTCTCTCTCTCTCTCTCTCTTTACACACCTAATTTACAATTTAGGGTTTTTGGAGTTATTTTTGGTTAACCAAATTTATACGTTAATAGTAATGAATTATAGCATTCTATCATTGATCCCATCTTTAAATTAGAAGCATAAAATATTTTTTATTATTTATATTACAACGACAGACTATTCATTATAAATCCATCATTAAATATTGAAATTCTCATTGTGATCCTCATTATTCATATGCTTTCATATTTAGCCTAAATACTATTGTATAGATTAGAAGTTGTGCAAAATTCATATCTAGATTGAATATAAATTTATCTTTTTTCATATCACATCAATGGAAGATGAGTTAGGAAAATCAATTGTAATGAGTTTAAGGATATGAATTTTCACTTGCTAACTAATTCCTCACATGATAATGATTCACATTGTAATTCACCTAGTGTTGTTAGGAAGTCATATCTTTTTGGTACTTTGTGTTAGGAAGTAATTAATAAACTTGAAATTGATATATATATATATATATAGTTTTTTTTTTAAAGTAGGTTATAGCAATAATAGTTATTCACCCCACTTTGTGCTTGTTTAATTTTTGGTGTGGACGATATTGTCATGTAAGGGTCCATGGAGTTGGTGGTAGGCCCACCATTCACAATATCCATAATATTGCTACTCTTCACATTTCAAAGGCAATAATGTCGTATACTAATAATAAGAACAAAAAGGGCATTTTTTGTGAAAAAAACCAAATCAGATTTTATTGCCTTTTTGTTTGATGATATGTTTATACATTTTGTTTCACGTGTTGATATTTGTTATTGTATATTATTATTTTTTTGTCATCATGGTTAGCTACTATAATATTGGTTCTAATTTTGTCACACAAAAATGAACTTTTTGTTATATTTTAATGTAAAAATTAATGTATTATGTAACACAATTATAATGTGTATAAAAAACATTAAAAATGAAAATTTGTTGAAAGAAAATCATATGACCAAAATGACGTCTCAAAACAATGTTGTGATGCTAATAAAATATTTGTATTGGATTTACGTATTTTTATATTAATTATTAATACTAATTATTAATTATTTATGAATATAAATATAGATAAAGTAAAACGAGTTTTATTCAATCTATTAAATTAATATATATATATATATAAGTAAGTTGTCAGTTCCATTGTTTTAAAAGTTGAATGCAATTAAATTAGTGAAGCTGTGAGTTGATCATAATTTCCGTTTAATTGAATTAATTTTATTGATTTAATATTTTTTTTAACTGATTGAACAGATTAAGTCGTGATACAATAATTCTTATTTTCTAAAATATTAGTTTAGTATGTGTTTAGCGTACCAAAAAAGTTAATTTTTAATTTATTGACTTAGTTAAATAGTTCTTTTTTCTTATTTTAGGGGTGCTTGATGTACTAGTCTTTTAGAAAAAAAAAAACTATCTTTTAAAAAATTATTTCAAGAAATGTATAATTTATTAAAATAGAACTTTTAATTATTTTTTTTAAATTTATCCCTTTTTATTTTAATTAATTAATAACTCACTCCTAATTAATCAATATAAATACCAAATTATTTGAAAAGATAATCCATGAGAAAAAAAAATTTAAACCCTTTTTATATATTAATATATTTTTTATAATATTATACTATTTTCAATGTTTATTTTTTTATAAAGTTAAAAAGGGATAAAAAACTCATGCATCATTATACATTTGATCTATATCCATTAATTTAATATAAATAAAAAAGTAAATAAATAAATAATAAATATGTAATATAATTAAATATAATTAATTAAATTTTAAAAAATTATATTTTTATTTTAAATATATTAATTTTATCAATTTGAACTCAATCTCAAAATAAAAATAATATATTTCATATATCTAATAATATCAACATATCCTTTTATGTCATTTTATATTTATGAACTAATTTAATAATTAATTTTATCAAACACTTCTAATACAATCAATTAATTTATTAATTTTTAACTAATAATTAATAGTTAGTAATTATTAAAATAATTAACAGATAATTTATCAATTATCAATTAATTTTTGAGCTACTTGCGGTAAATAAATTCTTATTCTTCATCAATATTTTCAGTAATTATCTCTTCACCGTAAAAAACTGCGTCGTCTGCTAGATTACTCACTCCACCGGGAGGACCAGAGGAATCTTCCCCTCGTGTTTACAAAAAGTCCAAGGATGTACAAAGTAAATTAATGTCTGTTAAGCTAATCATAACGTAAAGTTGCAAATTAATTATTTCTTAATCTACATGCTCTCCAGCTAATGTATATCCTAAAGAAAACCATTTTAATATATATTTCTTGGTTTTCTAATTTTTCCTTTTGTTTATGGTCTGAATGTTGTTATTTAAATTGTAAGTTGTGGTATTTTATTATTATATGCTCAAGATAGGTGCTTTCTTTCCAGGAAATTTCTGTCACTTGGTAATTAATAAGTTGAGGGAAGGATTGCCAATAATGTTCATCTTATTTTATTTAATAAGATTTCTGTTTTTATCCACAAAAGATGGTCAGTTTAGTAAAATATTAAACTATAATGTAAGTATGTTTTAATCTCTCGGATGCACTTAATTTAAGATTCTCTTATTGTAATAAAAGAACTGGCAAGTGAAAATATTGCGAGTTAAGCTTGTGTTAAATTAAGTAATAGTATTTTTTTAATTATATTTTTTATCTTCTGATATATAAATTAATTATATTTAATTTCTTAAATATATTATTCTATTTTAATTTCTCTAATATATAAATAAAACAATTAGATTATATTAATATTTTTCATCAAATTAAAAAATAAAAATCTTAATTAATATTAAGTTAACAATTATTGAAAAAGAAAATGATTGAAATTCATCTTATTACATTAGAAAATTACAAATTAGGTGACACATGTATAATATAGAAACATTTCCAATTTGACATTTAGCATTAAGTGACCCACTAATTTTTTTTAATTATTGTTAATACAAAATTTTGTTATAACTTTATATGTCAATTATGATTTTAATATTTAATTTAATAGAAATTATTAATGTAAATGCAAATTGATCCAATTTATATATCAGAGAGATTAAAATAGAATATTAAAATTAAAAAAATTAAATACAAATAATTTATATATTAGAGAAATAAAATTATAATTAAACCTATTTTTATGAACTAACCTTATATTTTTAGTACCTAACAACCATCTCTTTTGGCATGTTAGAATTAATTTTTTTCTATCATTTTAAATTAAAATAAAATCCAAATTCAATACATTTTCAATCTATATAACAGGACACGCTTTCTCTATCAATATGGTTTTTGGTTCATTCTTTCCTTCGTGTCAATCTATTTTGATAACATTCTTTATTGTCTCTTATTTTCTAATGATATAAAATAAAAAAAAATTCTTATAAATTAATTTCATAGTTCATTTTTAAGGCGCACATTTCAAAAGCAACAATTTAGGTACCATATTGTGAAAAGGTCCCCAATTTTCAACTTCCCTTCAAAGTCAAAAAACAAAGATGAAGGAAGAAAGGTTAGTTTACAAAGGAAAGGGGCTGAAAGTTAAACTGAAAGCATAACCAGCCGAAACTAGAAATATTTCACATATAAAGGATTGAAATGTAAAATAAATTTTAATTTCATAAATTCATAGTCCGTATGTGCAATGTGCATTGCTTTTTTTAAGCAAAAATTCAAGATATTGTGAATGGGCGCTTTTGATTTTTCAACCATATATGGTTGACACAAAATTAATTTTGCACTACAAAATTTTGTTTGAAATACATGAAACTGTTTAAAATTAAAGTATGAAAAATCTCTTTAGTTTATTGATGTAATTATGCATGTGGTGGTATTATTGAAAAAATAATCTTCCTTTTTTTTTTATAATTAAAAAAAAAAAACTATCCTTTTCAAATGACAACAAAAACTCCTATCCTTTTCACTTCTGATTTTCCATTTCTAATATTTTTTTTGTGAATAAATATTTTATATTTGTCTACACCTAATTTTCATATTCAAATTAAGAAATAAGGCAGATTGTTATCAACTAATTATATGCACTAATCGTTAATGATTACATTTTGGTTTTCCTCTCTTTTGTCTATCTCTCTCCGTAATCCAAAATGATAAATCAATCGCAGAGTGTTGACGAAAGCGTATTCAAGCCCGACAAAGAGTCGGTGCGATATAGATAGAGTAGCAGACCTCAGCAAACGCTTCCACGCCAAGACCATCTATATCTCTTCTCTTCCCACCTTCTCCGATCCAGCTGTTGCTCCGGCCGTCCTCCGCCTACATTACCGCCGGAATGTCCGTTTTCCATTTCACCTCTCCCTCCATCCCTCCTCACCAGGTACAGCGTCAGATGTCACTCTGAAATTTCTGCAATTTCTCTTTGGCTGTTGCTTTGATCTCGGTATTCTCGCAGCTCTTGCTTTTTAGTGCTGGCGAATGCAATCTCGTTCACACACTCTCTCTCTCTCCTTTCTCTTTCTAGATTTGCTTTTCCTGTTGGTATAGTCACTGCTTTCTCCGAAGCTGCTTTGAGCAAAGATTCTGCTTTTCGTATCCTTTTTTTTTTGTGGTCATTCGGTGTTCTAAAAGAATGTTTTTTTTTTGTGCGTTCTTATTCATGGATTCAGGGGCTTGTTTCACTTTTTGACCGTACTTCAATTTTGAGCCTCGTCTTGGGTGCGCAATAGTGATTTCACAACGTGGCTGTCAATCATGCTCAATATAGCCGTTTTGAGGCTGTAATCACTGCATTCTTTTCTATGATTTACCAAATCTGATTTACCGAGTTTTCTCCCAGCTGCTTCGAGTTTGCTTCGGTTTTTATACTGGAGCATGGCTCGAATTTACTATTCATGTGAGCGGCAGTGTACTCTATCACATTAATTTCCTCATAAAGCTCTCTTTCAAAAATCTGATTTTTGTGCTTCAGAACAGTTCTTCTCTGTTCCGTTCCTCTTCTTTCTTTCCTCGTGTTTTTGTTGCTCAATAGCTCAGGCCTCATGCACTGGTTGGAGATTAAGATATACTGCGCAACTTAGTGCTTGTATAATATAGCGCTTCTTTTCAGTTGTTTTTCTGGGTAACTCCTAGATTAAACTTGCTATTATCCTTTTGTTAAATACGCCGGTGATTGTTAAAAATTTGGATCATGCTTTTTCATGTACTTCCTTAGAATGAATTTGTGTTCTGTATATCCTATTTCGTTGAAAATTTGTTATGTGCAATTGCTTAGCTCTTCAATTTACTTTTCCCTGACCCCCGTTGATAGCTGTGGTATATGAGTATTAATCTTAGAGCTCTATCACTGCAGCTGTCAAAATGAATGGTGTACAGAACAGGAAAGTTCACAGTATTGAGAAGCCTATTCCAGGATGTCTGGGAAGAATGGTAAGCCTCTTTGATTTGACTGGTGGGGTAACTGGAAACAGGCTGCTCACGGATAAGCCACATCATGATGGTAATCTTCTTTACTATACCTCCTTTTATTTGGTCACTGAATGTTGATTACCACAGAAAGCTTCGTTTCTTTTGCTTCCTAAAGTTATCTGGATGATATGGCTTAGACCATCAACGGCTTTGTCTGTCCTCCCATTATTTAATATTCACTACAAGTATTTCAGGAAATGGATTCCAATGTTTATGTTCAAACTAAATTATTATTGCTCCTTTTTTTCTTTTTTGGGGTTGTTTTGGGATTTGGGGACAATAATGAGTTGTGGGGAAGAAGGGAAAAAAAAATTGAACTGAAAGGTTTACTCGCATACACATTTACAGTATATATTTTTCAATTTTTTTATAGACCTGATCTCTGTTGAAGATCTTGAACTACATAAACTCTGACTAGTAGTAGTAACTGGTGACTGTTTGCCCTTTAATTCTTGTTTGGACCTTGATATCTTTGTGTTGTTGTTGACTGGTACACTTTTCTCTTTTCATGGTCTTTGACTGTGTTACTGGTCTTTAAGAACATCATGCTACTTGGGCGGAGTTTTTTGTTTTTCAAATGGTTACGTGTGTTTAATTACTTCCCAGTTCTACTCCTGGTCTGGAGTAAATGTGCTCATGGTTTCTGCAATTGAAATTTTTTTGAAAGCACCTTATCCGATCTCTTATAAAATTGTAGCTATTGAATTTGCAGCCTTTTCACTTTCAAGGAGTCAATCAGATGTTGCTAGGATCAGAAGTCCTCCTTTTGGTGGTCAGATGGAGGATAAACAGGTAATTTTGTGGGGATTAATTATTATTATTATTATTATTATTATCATCAAAGATGAATGAGTAGTGTGCCCCCAAAAATGAAAAAGATGAATGGGGTGATTATTTCAACCATGTTTCTTTTTCATCTGGGATTTATAATTTCTTTTTCTGTCCTCATTCATTGCGCTTCAATGGGGTTTTCAGATTGTTTCTGACTTGATGAGAACATCTTCAACAAAGAAAATAAATGGGACACCCATCAAGAAGCTCATAGACCAAGAAATGTCAAAAGAAGTTGACTCCAAGCACAACTCACCAAATGTAGTTGCCAAATTAATGGGGCTTGAAGCCCTTCCTCTGGAGAAACCTAATTTAGCTATGCAGGGAAGCACTAGAAACGATTATTCTCAGCATTTGTGTGGTCACTCAGGGATACATTTGCGTCATTGGCAGGATGAAGATAGGCTTATGGATAAGAAAATGCTGTTTGAAGCTCATCGGAGCTCAGAACAGAGTGACTGCAAAGATATTTATGAAGTATGGCAGCAATCTAAGAGATCAAACCTTGGAAGAGGCAAGTCACCAGAAATAGGAAGGTGGACCGAAGATGTTAATGGGAAAAAGATGGCTCTTATTCGTCAGAAATTTTTGGAAGCTAAACGTTTGTCTACGGATGAGAGACTGCGTAAATCCAAGGAATTTACTGATGCTTTGGAAATTTTGAGTTCCAATCAAGATCTATTGATCAGATTCTTGGATTCTCAAAATCCTTATGAACTTCAGTCTACTCCCTCACCTGAGACAAAGCGTATCACTGTTCTTAAACCTTCAAAGATGATTGACAATGACAAATATCCTATGAAGGGGAAAAAGAATGATAATTGGATTAAGAAACCAGCACATGTTGGTCAAGCAGCTGTATGGAGCCCTATTTACTCTCCAAGGAGTCAGAAAGTTGATGAATATCCAGTTCAACCTACTCGAATAGTGGTGTTGAAGCCTAGCCCTGGGAAGTCACATGAGATTAAAACTGTGGTTTCTCCAACTTCATCATCATCTCTGAATAGGCAAAATCGAAATTTCTATCGGGGGCCTGAAGATGATGAAGTTTTAGAATCAAGGAAAGTGGCAAAAGAGGTCACACTGCAAATGTCTGAAAACCTAATGGATCATCAAAGGGATGAAACTTTGCATTCGTCAGTCTTTTCCAATGGCTATACTGGTGATGAGAGTTCGTTTTACAAATCAGAAAATGAGTATGGACCTGGGAACTATAGTGATTTGGAAGCTATGTCGCCATCTCCCAGGCATTCATGGGATTATATCAATCGATGTGGTAGTCCTTATTCTTCGCCCTTTAGTCATGCATCCTGTTCTCCTGAGTCATCAGTTTGCAGAGAGGCAAAGAAGCGACTTTCAGAAAGATGGGCCTTGATGGCTTCAAATAAGGGTCCTCAAGAACAAAGACATGTGCGTAGAAGCTCTACGTTGGGTGAGATGCTTGCTCTTTCAGATATAAAAAAATCTATAACATCTGAGGTTGACAGTGTTAATAAAGACCAAGAACCAAAGGAATCAGTTTCCTGCAGTGGTAATTCCAATAAAGAGGAACATATGGATTGTTCTCCTAAAAGTCTTCTGAGATCAAAATCTCTCCCTGTATCTTCTACTGTCTATGAAACTGGTTTCAGTGTTGATGTTTGTGATCGTGAGGCTGGCAAAGCACAAGGCTCCAGGGAGCTGACTAAGGCAAAGAGCATGAAATCATCATTTAAAGGGAAAGTAACAAGTTTGTTTTTCTCAAAGAATAAGAAATCAACCAAGGATTCTAGTGTATCTCAATCTAAAGATGAAGTCCTATCTACTGTCACCAAAACATCTGTATCTCCTGCACACTCTCCTGCCATCCTTAGGGATGATGCATCACAAAGCTTCAGCAGTGTTGGCTTGAGAGATTGTTCTCTTCCTGCTCTATATGAATCATCAGGCAAAAATTTATCTGGTTCAGTCTCTTGGGGACAACAGGTATTATTTTATGCTCTCTAGTAATTACCATTGCTCCCCCTTCACACCGGCCAAATTACCCACATCGTTACTTTTTCTCTCTTCAAACACACAGAAAAAAAGGAATGTGCGATGAATAATGGGTGCATTAGGATTGTAAGGGGAATTGTTGTTTGAATCTGCAAAAGTACCTTGTTAGCTTTGCAGTGTTATTGCAACATTCCTGTAGGATCTTGAACTTTCATTAGTTATCCACTGAAAATTTTGTTCTTTCTCTACTCAATTGTTTACATCTTTCCTTCATACCCATGCATACAAATACATGTATGTGTTTTAGGCTGCACGGTTTAATTAAGTAGGATGGTCTTGATGACATGCAAAATATGTTTTAACAGGGAACCAAGTGTAGGATCGGTGCGTGATACAGTCTGTGTCGGCAAAAACTAAATATTTGAGATTCCATCTACATGTTGAAATTGTAGTGCCAATAAATCAGATAAACTAAATTTGGTTGAAGTCATAGAAGGCATAATTAGTTCTTCATATTACTTGATGATTCCAACTTCTGTTCTCAGTTGGTCTGGTGTGACTATAGCACAACCTCTTCGATAAATAAATAAAATTGAAGGTTCTAAGAGTTTTATTTGTTTTCACAGCCTGGACCAACTGTGGCAAAGCCAATGGTGCCTGGGACTTCAGGCGAAAATCACGATCAGCCAAGTCCAATTTCAGTTTTAGAACTTCCATTTGAAGATGATAATGCAGCCCATGAATCCTTAGACAGTATGAAGGCCAGTCACCTTGGTAATGCTTATGCCTCTCTTTGTGCCATGCTGTTTTAGAAAGTTTTTCGTTGATTTGCTTTGATTTCATTTTTATTCTCTGACCTGACTTTTCCATTTATATAGGAGCACAAGTGCCTCTGAAGTCTAATTTAATTGACAAATCACCACCTATAGAATCAATGGCTCGGACACTGTCATGGGATGATTCTTGTGCAGAGGTAGCAAGTCCCTATCCACTAAAACCCTTGATGGTCTCCATAGATACCAAGGTAGAGGAACAAGACTGGTTTGTCTTGGTCCAGAAGCTATTATCAGTGGCTGGACTTGACGATCAAGTGCAGCCTGATTCATTTTACTTGAGATGGCATTCCCTTGAAAGTCCATTGGACCCATCACTAAGAGAAAAATATGCCAATCTGAATGACAAGGAACCTCTCCACGAGGCCAAGCGAAGGCTGCGGAGATCGACTCAGAAGCTTATATTTGATTGTGTCAATGCTGCCCTAATTGAATTCACTGGCTATGAATCATCAGAAAAGCACTTGATGGGAAGGATGTGCAGTGGGAGCCACAACAGGCTACCAGAGGGTTCATCAACCCCACTGTGGGACCTCATTTCGGCCCAAATGAAGGAATTATTATCTAGTGAGATGAGGTGTCTTTGGGAGGAATGTGGGGACAGCAACAGCCTGGTGGTAGACGAGGTCGTCAGGAAAGAGGTTGTGGGGAAAGGGTGGGTTGAGCTTATGAGAATGGAGATGGATAATTTGGGGAATGAAATAGGGGACAAGTTGCTGGAAGGGCTTGTGAAAGAGGCTGTGGTTGATTTGACAGTTAGGGCCTTGTGAGTTTCTACATCATGTATTTCACTTTCTGTGTTTAACTCTATTTGTGTATTTCATAATCAAACACCTGACCCTACTTACCTAATTTATTAATTGTTAAAAATGGTTTCAAGTTGTAGTTATTTCACAATATCATTTCCTGTAATTCATATGGTTTATCTACGACAGAATATACAGAGTTCCGCTAGTTATAAGACAACTAGCAATTAATTAGTGCATGTTGGTTTTTTTTTTTTTTTTTTTAATGAGGAGCTTTGGACTTCAAAGTTGTTTGCTGATTCTTCTTGGAAGTATATGAAGTGAGATTTATGAGCTGAGCTTAAATTAAGATGGATTTAACAATGTTAAGTTAATGTGAGGTCAAAGGGTGTCATTTGTCAAACTCGAAACAGAAATGGAAGCTAGGGTTTTGCATGTTGATAATGATAGCTATACTTGACATTGTATACAAACTATCATTCAATTTACAAGTATCAGAATCTAAATAGGTTTGACCAATAAATAAGTAGCATAAGTTTAAACGAGATTGTGATTTGTCACTTGTGTAGTTGTCATAAGCATATCTAATTATACTTTGCACATGACACCCCAGGGAGAACAAATGTTAGTAGCAGAAGTGTAGAATGAGAACAAAGGCTGATCACTTTAACAAGGTAGATTAAAGCAAGTGTGAAAATCTAACTACGGGACCAGTTCTGACAACGTAATAAATTCAACTTGTATGCATAAATCAACTACAAAACCCCGAAATCTTGTGTAGTCACCATCAGTATCTGGTCCAAATTTAGACATAGCTGTGCTGCTGTGTGCCACCCTAGAATTCTCTGGTCCTACTATAACCCGAAAGAAGGCCAACACTCCAACCTCAGTTGCAACCTATTCCTTTCCTGTCTGTTTCTTTCGGCAACATGTTCTTGTTCGCAACATGCTGAACGGGAACAAGAAGGCAAGATTGATAGCTTTTAGGTAATTGAAGATTATTATGTTGATGATTCTCCGCCTCAAAATCTATGAAACAAGAATTTGCTTAATAAGATCATATTTTATTTTGCTTGGTTTGAAATTATGCATGCAAAATAATACTATAGTGTTCCACTCAATTTTTTTTTTCCCACTTAAACTGCAGTGTTCTTAATGTTTAATTCAACTCACTTATTTACTTGGTAAAAAATATTGTACCTCTTTCAATCTTTGTGCCAGTTGGAATCTTAAATAGGATTCTCCTTTTGCTACACATGGGAGTGTCGTATGTTAAGGATAGTTTGTGGTTCAAGAAAGGTTTTATAGCAAACCATGCAGACGTCGGGACAATAAAATTATAATGATCTATAGTCCAACTTTTTTTCTCTTCTCTTGTCGTATTTTCCCTGTTTCCTTTGGAATGCAAACTAAATATCATTAAGGTCAAATTTACAATAGGCCAAGCATGTTCATATTTATCTGATACAGTCATCAAACCATTTATTTATTAATTTAGTGTGCCTTCTTAGCTGAGTTTGATGATGTGAGGTCTTTGATTCCAACTATTTCTCTTTTCCTATTTTGGAACAAAAGCTACAATGTACTCTAGCAACTTCTTTGAATTTTAGGTGCAATTCATTATTAAAAGTGGGCAATTGATTCTTATTAGGGGTTAGCTGTATTGTTTGTACATGACCTAAAACTTAGTGAGTTTACTGTATTTTACCCCAGAAAACCAAGAGTGATGCTGTTTTTGTGAGAAATCAGATGGATTGTTTGTTGTTTTCCTAACAAATTAGAACAGAGAAACTTAATCTTAAGTACAGATTTGCACTTACGAGCTGAGGTCA
>JANHAO010024449.1:0-11624 GCA_026873985.1 Saraca asoca
TTTTAAGGTCCAAAATAACTTACTTTCAGCTGTGTTAGTGTATATTTATGATTTAGTGTCAATTGGCATCATTGTAGAAATTCTGTATAATTCGGCCATTTTGAGCAGTTTCTGTAATCTGGTCACAACTCTAGCTACACTTGTCCAATTTATGTGATTCTTATCTTGTAGGAAAGCTATGACATGGCTCTACAACTTTCATGAAGACCTCCAAGGCTGAATCACGCAATTGGCTATTTGAATTTGGAGTTAAAGTTGAAGCTAGAATACTATCACGGGCAGCCTGACCTTTGTGCACTCATCAGACCATAACTGGAGCTATAGAGGTACAATTAAGGTAAAACTTAGTCCAATTAGAAGCTGAGACATAAATCCACATTTCTTATGAAGACTTCTTGAGCTGAAAACTTCATTATGGGCAAGCAAAATGATCTGCAACACAAAGATAGAAATGCTATGAAAATGGGGCCTCTGCAGAATTTGGTTTTAAGGCACCCAATTGGCCTGCACTTGAGCCTAGTGATCCATCACTTGTTCCAACTCACACTCAACCAGCTGGAAGGCCAAAAGTCAGAAGAAAAAGTAGAGAAAGTAGTCTACTATAGCACACAACACACAATGGTAGTGGCAGTAGACTACACCAGCCATCATTGCCTATTCACCAACTATGCGGATAACTTCTCTTCTTTTCTTTTTTACCCCATCAAAGTCAAGATTTTAGTTAAGTTTTTTGAGTTTAGTTTTTAGCATTTGATAGCAGTAGTGTAGGATGTTTTTCCTTTCCTTTTCTTTGTAGTTTCTGCCTTCTATGGAAGGATAACTTTGTATCAGTCCAAGGGCTGCTAACTTGAACATTAATGTTGAGATCTTGGTATTTCTTTCTGCATTCAAGTGTTTGTCATTTCTTCTCCTTTTTTCTTTGTTTTTATTATGATATCTGAGTTGAATGGATCCATTTGATTTAGATGTTAATATGATTATGGAGATTTTGATAATTACTTGTAGAAGAGTATAGGAAAACCAAGCAATGCATTGAGATCTTGATGGATTATTTATGGCTGAGTTCTGATTAGACTTATTAATCATTTTCAAGGATCCTTGTTGTGATTTTAAGCCAAAGAATATGATCAACAATTGATTGATTATTTAGTGATCAAGGAAGCATTAATCTCAAGTTGATTGCCTTAGCTGATTGGTTTATCTTCTCTTGTTTTTGTTTCTATTTGGTAGTTTTCTGTTAAAGTAGTTTCTACCAACCCCCCTTATTTCCAGCTCCTAATTTGATTGATATTATCCTCCAAATGATCCAAGGACTTGGTGTTGCCTATACTGCAAGTAGTTTAGGTAGCTTCGATTTATAAATTTCTAATCTGATCGGTCTTGACAGCCGCATCGGTTTGCAAGAGAAGGAATATTCAATTTTTGTTAGTGGAAACTAGAAAAGTTTAATTAAGGTTTGAATAGGAGCTTTTGGTTAGTAATTATCTTTCATATTTTTAAAATTCAAAAAGCTATAGATTTTATGTTTGATCACTAAGGGCTAGATTAAAAATTCTAATTATGATAAATTGACTAACTTACCAACCACACACTAACACATCACTTAATAAAACTAGTAGAAAAACTTGTTTGCCTCACTTAAAATTTTGCAATCAAATGGTCCTAGTTTTAATTATTTATAATTATGGTATGTTGGAATTTCCTAAATTAGACTACCATAATTTAATTATATATTGAATTAGATTAATTGAATGTTATAATAATTAAGTAAGATTGATCAATTAATATGTGATGAGATTATTAAGCCTATATTAACACCTAGACCAATAATGAATTTTAATGGTGTGAGCCTTGTACTTGGGTCAAGGATGATGGGTCCATTGGCACAGTAGCGTTGTAGCCAGATATGTCCCTACTTACACTCTAAACAAAATTGTAGCTATCCCATTGAGGATACAATATAGTTTTCCCTCTCTTTCTTTGCTAGGGCATGTAAGGAGTGCACTTGTTATTGAGAATTTGCTTTAATAGATTTACATTGAAATATTAGGTACTCATATGAATTAATTTATTTTTTTGTACAAATTTAGATACTTTGTAACATGATGTATAGATTTGATTATTGACTAAGACATTTTGCTAATTATAACAATTGGCATCAAAGCTAATTTTTCTTTCATGTTGCAAGGCCCAAATTTATGCGAATTTGTTTTGAAATTTTATGTGATTAAATTGTTGGATTATCCATAATTATTGATGAGAAACATGTTCAATTTTTTATATGAAAATTTCTACCTTTTCTGTATTATTATGTTGCATGATTAATTATGAATTTTGTTAATTAAATTAATTTAGTTTTTTTGAAAAATTTGATTTCTTAAATTTAAATAATTTAAAGGAATATTTTTGAATTAATTTATTATTTTATCTCAAGATTATGTAATATGTAGAATGCATGAATCAATTTGAATAAGATTAGTAAATTGCATTTTAAATCAAATCCTTCCAAATTGAATATGGCTACTTGGTACCAATTTTTTCCTTTGTCAAAATTTGGCTTAATTATTAGAGTTTTGTCCAAACTGATTCATGATTCTATAATAGAATGATTAGACATAGAAAAGCCATCAATCAATTTCCAAAAATTTGGACTATAGCACCATCAATTTTAAAATTTTTGAACTAAGAAACAACCTAAGGGAGGTTCAAAACTTTTCTAGTTAAAATTGCTCAATGTTTACCAAATTTTGTGAAATTGATTTGGGGATTAGTTTTAGATGAATTCAGGTAAAAAAGCACACACAAAAATTGTTCAAAATATGGTTGAATTGAAGGAGTTTGAGAACTGGGTTGATTTGGTACAAAATGGGTCGAACAAAATCGAATTGCAGTAGTTTAGGGGAAAAGGGTAAAGCCTAGGTGCAACATGAACTTGCCCATTTGCATGTGTGGCAAAGGGCACACACCACCATAAAGGCGACGAATGCTGATGAAAATTATACCACTAAGCTTCACTCTTTGATATCTATTTTTTGTGATTTTTCTAGAAATAAAAGTATTTTGTTTATTTTTCACCCAATTTATTTGAGTAATTATTTGATGTTATTTGGGCATGAAAATTTTACTATGTATTGCTACATATTATACTACTATTTGTAATTTTTTCAGAATTTTTTGAAAATAAAAATATTTTATTTAATTATTATCTTTTTCATTTACGTATTAATTTCATGTTGTTTGGACATAAAAAATTTATTGTATGATTCTTACATATTATGCTATTGTATGCAATTTTTATGGACTAATTTGATGTTATTTGCATATTTAAATATTTTTTGGATTAGTGTGTGGAACTTGTAAAATTTTATAAGAATCAATTTTGCTCATATTATGCCTTGAAATTTTGTGTAACTATGTACTCACCTATCAATGGAACTAGTTGCATAAAGTTTTGTTGAAATAAAATTTTGAAATTGTTTCTAGGAGAGTGCCATGTTAATAATACATATGTCCTATCAGTATAATATTATTAACATCATTTGTTGGTGATAATGTGGGTGTTAGGATTGCTTATTATGTTATTAAAATTTTAAATATCTTATTGGTATTAGATTCTAGGAATATAGCATTTAATCTTTTTGTCATATTATGAAGCCTTAAATACCCTAGTCGTGTTGGGTTTCATAATGTAATGCTTTTTGGAATTCAATAGTTGTTGAGAAAATATTATAGTATGACTATATTGAACATGCAACTTTGGAAACTTATGATGAATTTCATAAATTTTTATTTCCTTAATCTTTTGATACATATGCAATTAATTATCATAAAGACAGTAAATGAGACTAATTATGAGGACTACGTTAAGTAGAAGATATATGAGCCGAATTGCTAATATCATATTTGGTAATTACCAAATTTCATATTTGGCATGGAGAGAGGGAGAGTCAAAGATAGATGATGACTCTACTATTGTGCAAGGGCTTTTCATGAAAAGTGGGCACACTCTAATAAAGTGTACTTGATGATTGTGATGTATACTAAGGATAAGACCATTATAAAAGGCATTGCTGACTCTCCAAATGCCAAAGCGTTTATGGACATTGTAGGTTTGTAAAGTTCAATAAGGCTGAAAAGGATATTACCTTTCATTGCGGGATAAAATTGTCTAGGATGGTATTAGTGGAATTAGCAAGTATATCGTGCAACTGGTATACTACTTTAATAGCCTAAAGGGCATGAAAGTGGACTTGAAAAATAGTCATTTGATTTAACATATTTTAAAGTCTCTTTCGATTCAAATTAATGTTCTTAAGATATCATATCACACCTAAAAGGGGGAGTTGAATTTCAATGAAATGACTTTTGTAGTTAGTTAAGTGGAAAATGATGTGAATAATTAAAAGGTCTTTGTGCTCACTTTGTTTCATATGGATTAAGTGCTGGGCATGGAAGTTAGTTACACCCAAAAGGGAACTAACTTTAGAAAGCAAGAAAGTTAATTGAGTGCCCATCATAATAAATCAAGATGTTCCACTAGCTCTAGTGAGATATTCTGTCAAACACTTGGTGGTTAGATAGAGGTGCAATCATTTGCATTACAAATTCATTATAAGCCTTAAGAAATAAGAAGAAACCAAGTGATAGAAAGCCAATTGTCAAATTAGAAATGGTGGAACAGTGCATGGTGAGTATGTAGGAGTAGTTGTCGTTTCTAAATTAGAGAGTTAGTTAGTTAAATAAATATTATGATTGGAAACAAAAGGGTTAGAATGAATGTAAGATCCTTAATGATGTGGCATAGGTGTCTAGGTGATATCTCTATAGAAGAATGGAGTGATTGATAAAAGAAAAGATTCTTCATGACCTAGACTTATATATTTTTGATGGGTGTATTAATTGTATCAAGGGATATACTCCTTATTAGACTTAGAAAAAAAGAAAAGGGCCAAAATATTGGATGTACTGAAGTTGATCCACAATAATGTAAGTGGACTGATTACATCGAGTGCTATGGGTGGATGTTGATGTTTCACTTTCATTAGTGGTTGTTCAAGTTTTTCATTAGGTGGAAATATCTACTAAAAAGTTGGAATCTTAAATTCTTTTAGGGTGTTTAAAATTGAGATTGAACTCAAAATGATAAGAAAATCAAGTGCGCTAATTTTGATAAAGACGGTAAGTGTTAAGGAGATACGATGAAATTGATACAAATTCTGATTTGTTTGTAAGATATCTCCAAGATTGTGAATTTTAAGCTAGCAACCTTATGCTTGGAACACCCAAATAGGATTGGATTGCATAAAGGTTGAATTACACATTGATGGACATGATCAAATGCATGTTGGTGCATTTGATTTTACTAGACTTTGTATAGGGGATGCTTTAAAGACCACAATGTATATTCTGAATCAAGTCCCTAGTAAGTCTATACTTAAGACCTTATATGATTTGCTATAGAGGAAAAGCCTAATCTTAGGCATTTCCATGTTTAGGGTTGCAAGGTTAAAATGATGCCATATGATCCATTTATTAAGTAACTTGATCCAAAGACTATTAATGGTCATTTTATTGAATACTATAACGGCCACAGAAGTAGCATATTTTATTGTTTGATCTGTACCATCAAGGTAATAAAAGTACCTTGTTACGTTCATTTTAAGGGTTGGTCGAATAATGGGAGTGAAAGACCATATAATATCTTTCTTAGAGAGATGCAATTTTTTTAGTCCACTAGCATCGTTGCTGGTTAAAACAAATCGAATTGATCAAGAAGATGATTTAGTATATCATATAGTAAAGCCAATGGAGGAAATTGGAAGAGCCTAATGCTCCATTGCTAGTAGAAAAGAACTAAGTCTTATAAATAAAATACCTTTAAGGAAATTCTAAATGGTTCATAGATTAGAAATTACAAATGACTATGTGGTATACCTACAAGAGCATGAACTTGATATTAATGATAGTAATGATCTCATCAGTTTTCAAGAAGGCATTTCAGGTCTAATTCCTTAGAATGGATGAAGGTTGTAAATGATGGATTACTTGATGGTCCATAATAATCTATGAGATCATATAGAGTTACCTATTGGTTGCAAGCCTATTGGATGCAAAAGGATCTTTAAGATTACAAAGGATACTTAAAGGGTGATTGAGAGGTATAAGGTCATGTTGGTATCAAAGGGCCACATTTAGAAAGAAGGTGTTGATTATAGAAAATTTTCTTATTTGTTTTAATTAAAGACTTGTTTAGAGTTGTTATGATAATAGTAGCTCATTTTGACCTAGAGCTTCACTAGATGCATGATGACCTTCTTGAGTGGTGATTAACTAGAAATTGTTTGTGTGAACTAAGTAGATGAATTCCAAGAGAAGAGTAAAGAACACTTAGTGTGTAAATTGAAAGGTTTCATAAATATGATTTAAATAAAATGTCTAGATAATGGTATCTTAAAGTTGTTAAGATTATTGCTTCTCTTGGGTTCAAGGAGAATAATGCAGATTCGTGTATTTGTTTTAAGTTAGGCACAACCATATTTATGTTTCTAATTTGTTTTTTTTTGATAATATTCTCTTTAGAAACAATATTATGAGCCTTATGATTGAGACAAAGCATATAATCTTTACATACAAAGGATCTTAGTGGTGCCTTTTTTGTGCTGGCCATATGGATCCATTGTAATAGATCCTGAGGTCTTCTTGGCTTGTCTCAAAGATTGTATATTAAAAAGGTGCTCAAAAGGTTCAATATATTTTTTTTATGTTCTCTCCAGTATTGAACTTTTCAAAAAGGGAGAGATCTTTTCTAAAGCCTAATGCCCTCAAAATAACATAAAGATCAAAGTAGGTCTCTATATGTTTCCATTGTTGGTAGCTTGTTGTATGCTTAAGTATGTACACATCTTGATATTGCTACTGGTTTAGTGTACTTAGAAGATACTTGAGTGATCCTAGTAAAAAATATTGGACTACTGTGAAGAAAGTTATAGAGTACCTATAAGGTGCAAAGAATTTTTGTACTGATCTATTACAAATATGGTGATCTGATTGCTGTAGGCTACTTCGACTCTGATTTTGTGAATTATCTAGATGATAAGTAGTTGATATCTGGATATATCTTTATAATGATAGGAAGAGTTGTACTATGGAAACTATCAAGAAGTCAATTACAACAAACTTTTACAATAGAGTAGAGTATGTCACATGTTATGAAGCCACTAATGAGGCTATTTGGTTAAGGAATATGATATTTAGATTGAAAGTTATAGAGAGCATTTTTAGGACCTTAACCATATGTTGTAATAATGTTGCCATAGTGAACTTCTCCCAAAAAATTAAAGTATTGACAGTATAAAGTATTTTGATATAAAGTATCAATTTGTTAGAGAAAAGACTTGCAAGCATTATACATATTGCCATAGATTGTATGATTGTGGATCCATTAACCAAAGGCTTAGGTGTAAAATTATCCATGAACAAGTGAATAGAATGAGTTTGACTATGCATTTTTAGTGTTTAGGGTTGGTGAGAGCTTTGTATTTCTTATTGAAATGATGAACTATTGTCATTGTTATCTCTAGATTAGTGAAATATTAATGATATTGCCATATGTTTCATATATATATATATATGTCATTGTTGATTGTGCAAATTTTTTTATAGCATACCGATGGAGATATTTAGACCCTGTCTCATCGTTGTGTTGAGACTTATTCTTATTTAGGCATCTTGGGCATATGCAAGGACCATTTCATAAAGATTTACATATGATCACATTTTGATATGTATCTAGTTATCACACATTCCACATTATGTTTTGGTTGTTGAAACATAAATGTTCAAGACATATATGACATTAGCATCCCTATCATATATAATGATCTATATTATTAGGTACTTATGCTTGACCTATGGTTGTAATGGTGTCATAATTGTTGTTGATGTTCGTTGTTGTGGCCACATGGGCATGTGAGGAGCACACCTGCTATGAAGGATTCACTTTAATGCATTTACATTAAATATCAAGTATACATATTTAATGAATTAATTTAATTTTTGTACAAATTTTAATGCTTTGTAACATAATGTAAAGATATGATTACTGGCTAATACTTTTCACTAACTATAACATGGTAATCATCTCTAATTAGGTGCTTAAGCATTTGATAGTTTTTCATTTCAGATTAGTCATTTATTATCAATCATCACCTTTTTTTTTATGAATTACAATCACCTTTGATATCATAAAAGATAAAAACCTAATAATTTTAACATGAAACATTAATATGCACATGACTTATACAATAAAGAATTCAATGGCACAAGATAAATGGATTAAAGCTATTAGTAATAGAACAAAATTTGTGAAAATACAGTAAGATCTTAGAACCTAGCCATAAAGAAATCCAAAAGAAAAAAAAGAGACCAAAATGCATATTTAGTTTCTTAAATTTTATACAAATTTCATTCTTCTCCTTTAAGAATTATTTTGAACAATTTTATCCTTTACCTTTTGGAAGGCACATAATGTCACTCATGATGCTAGCTTCGCTAGTTTGTTAGTGGAAATTTCTACTTGGCACACAACATCTCATTCGAGTTGGTATTAAATAAACTAGATATGTAACAGAAGACTAAACATATTGAACAAAAGAAAATTAATCCATTAACTGATTTTAGAAAATATAAAACAAAGCAAATTTATTTGTTTTCTAGCAGGAAAGCAACATCTTTATGCTTTATTACATGTTCAAAATTTTTTTATACCAGTTAGGATGGTAGGTTGTGATTCATGTAATAACTTCCATTAGTAAATTGCATATAATTAGTATTGTAAATGACATTATGTGTTTTTTAAAAGTTAGGGGAAAAACTTGCTCAAAATAATTCATAGGGGACAAGAATGAAACTTACATGAAAATTAGGAGATTAAAATGCATTTTAGCTAAAAAAATGTAAAACTTGAGAAATTCCATTTTAATCCCCACTTTGTATGATCCTCTAAAGTTAAGAATACCTAAAAATGTATTTTGGGCTTTCTTTCAATTAATATAAAGCATAAAATTTTATAGCAAACTAAAAATGCAAGCATCTGATGATGGATATTCTATCATGTCATTCAAATGATTATACCTTGACTTTTTGCCATAGGTATGGTAGAATTGAACTTTTTCAAACAAATATGGAGTGGTTATATAACTTTCCATTATTATTGAATTTTTTTTTCTTTATGTGTTTTGAATTTAAATTTAGAACATTAATTGTGTGTATGTTATGCTAGGAAAATTGGATCTAAGCATGTCAAATGTGTTGATTATATATGTGAAGTGGGAATTTTAAAATTTTTCCAGTCCCAGATCATGTTATTTACTAAATAATTCATAAGTAAAGGAATAATTTAAATCCATAGTTTAAATTATGTTGACACCAAAATTTGGTCAACCGATTTCCTTAGTATGACACCCCTGACTGCATGCTTGAGGAAGACCAAAGATAGGTGGTATAAGTTTGAGGAAGAAATAAAGAAGAAGATGAAGACACCAAAATTTATCGTGGTTCGGCGAAAGCTAGGTTTTGGCCCTTATCTCCACAGTGCTTTTTCTCGTTATTTATCTTTCAAAGGTCTTGTTAGACCGAGGTACAATGGTCTTCACACTAGCTCACAGGTTTCCCTTTTTGAAAGGGGATTACAGATATTAGAGGGTTTTCTATTACTCCTGCCATCCTCTCTTATCTCTCTCCCTTCCCTGTATTTATAATGAGGGGGAGGGTTACAAGGGTAATCTTCCTAATCGGCAAAATGATCACCTTCATCGTTGTTAGCATTAAATGCTTACCGTCGGACAATTAATGCTAGGCAAATCATTGTCGAATTTTCAGGGAGCTGATGTGTATTGCCTGAGTCCCAAGCTGTCAATTCTTTCGGTGCTTTTCAGGCTGCTGACTGGACTTTGGAATGATCGTCCACTGGCGGTGAAAAAAGGGAGACAGTGGGTGGAGGTCTTGAGGTCATTGTTTCTCGTTCTCACTTAATTGTCCATTGGCCTCGGTTGATACAGTCATTGCCCTTTAAGTATATGGTCCCGTGTTATGGTGAGGTCTCGTGATGATCGCGAGCCCCGAGGGTCGGCGATCGTGGTCTCCTCTTACTGGGATTCAGTCCACTTTGGATTGTGCTCCGTTCAACTCTTATCCAAATAATATTTACAACATAAGCCCCCCAGCTCTCGGCCCATCTTTGCGAGGTGAGAGTTACGCCATAGTCCGTGCTTCTGGTTTCGAAAAGAGGAGGGGTTAGATTGTTATATTCCCTGTCGTCGATTAATGTTTTGAGGGAATCTCCCACTTGTTGTAGGGCCGTCACATTACTTGGACGCGACTTGTGCAAGAATTCTATACCTTCTGCGTACTACTTGGACACGAGATTATTTTTCGAGCCCCCCGACTGGCGTAAGAATTCTGTGCAGTTGGCACACTACTTAGATGCAGGGTCGTTTCGCGCAAGAATTCTGTGTAGGGCAAGCACATTACTTGGATGCGACTCATGCAAGAATTCTATGCCTTCTGCGTACTACTTGAATGTGAGATTATTTTTCGAGCCCCCCGATCGGTGCAAGAATTCTGTGCGGTTAGCACAATACTTGGACGCAGGGTCGTTTCACGCAAGAATTCTATGCGGGGTAAGCACATTACTTGGACGTGACTTGCGCAAGAATTCTACGCCTTCTGCATACTACTTGGACGCGAGATTATTTTTCGAGCCCCCCAATCGGTGCAAGAATTCTGTGCGGTTAGCGCACTTCTTGGACGCAGGGTCATTTCACGTAAGAATTCTGTGTGGGGCAAGCACATTACTTGGACGTGACTTGCACAAGAATTCTATGCCTTTTGCGTACTACTTGGATGCGAGATTATTTTTCGAGCCCCCCGACCAGCGCAAGAATTCTGTGCGGTTGACACACTACTTGGATGCAGGGTCGTTTTACGTAAGAATTCTGTGCGGGGCAAGCACATTACTTGGACGTGACTTGCGCAAGAATTCTACGCCTTCTGCGTACTACTTGGACGCGAGATTATTTTTCAAGTCCCTAGACCAGTGCAAGAATTATGTGCGGTTGGCACAGTACTTGGATGCAGGATCATTTCATGCAAGAATTCTGTGCAGGGCAAGCACATTACTTGGACGTGACTCGTGCAAGAATTCTACGCCTTCTGCGTACTACTTGGATGCGAGATCATTTTTCGAGCCCCCCAACCGGCGCAAGAATTCTATGCGGTTGGCACACTATTTGGACGCAGGGTCATTTCGCGCAAGAATTCTGTGCGAGGCAAGCACATTACTTGAACGTGACTCATGCAAGAATTCTACGCCTACTACTTACTACTTGGACGCGAGATTATTTTTCGAGCCCCTCGACTAGCGCAAGCATTCTGTGCGATTAGCACACTACTTGGATGCAGGGTCATTTCGGTTGCCCGACTCGTTCGTCTGTCATACACGCGTGGCCTTTTATTTTCCCTATGATGGCGGGTAATTATAACCTCCAGATTTTTGTGTGATTTTCTGTACCATCATTAATTGGCTTTCGTATTCCCCCAACCGTTGGATCGTGGGTAACCAACAG
>JANHAO010024450.1:0-11619 GCA_026873985.1 Saraca asoca
TAGTTATTAACTGAATGTTTCTGTAATGTGTTCTTCTTAGTCCGCTGCCATTGTCACAAATTTTGTTTTCATTGGTTACCCTTAACAACTGAACTATGTTGTGTGCAGAAAAACAGGATGCCGAGATGAAAAAGGTCAACCCTTGAAGCAGGAACATCCACACTTGGAACGATGCAGTGGACTCCACAAATGGACTCTTGCCTATTTGATTCAATGCTAGAGCAACGTACATGTGGGAACTTTATCGACAAATAATTATCCACACAAGGGTACCAGGAGGTGTTGACCACCCTGAGAGCTATGTTTGGCCCCAGCGTAAAAAAAGATCATGTAAAGAATCACCTAAAGACTTTGAAAGACCATTTTGACAAGTGTTACAATCTGTTCAACTCTTGGAGTGGAATTGGATGGGATCCAGTGACCGAGTTGTTTGAGGCAAAGCCACATGTATGGCAGGAGATATGTGAGGTAATTTGAATTTATAGACACGTACATACCATCTTTTTTCTTTGTTTGGAGAATGTGATTTGTGCATAGTGTAAATATGGAGTATTGTAAGAAACTAATCCAAATGTGTGTTTTTGTATATGCCAAGCTAGAAGCGGCAAGGTGGATGTGGACAAAGGTCCATGATTATGATAAGTTGTGTAATCTATATGCTACTGACAGAGCAACCAGTAGAGGTGCTCAAAATACAGCAGACATGATGACTCAATGGGAGATGGACAGATTTGACCTCAATGACTCAGTTGAAGGGATTGATTTGTATCAGACCGGTATAAACCTAGGCAATGATTCTGCATCAGCTGGCAATATAGTCAATGAAACCCCATTAGTAGGCAAAATGGATGATTTTAGCCCAATTGGTGGTAATTCCAACCAAAGCCATGGAACTCCTTCATCTAGAGGATCTAAGTGTAAAGTGCCCATGATGACATCATTGAAACACACATAGAAAGAATGACAAACTCATTCCAGAATCTCACTGATGTGTTGAAACAGGGGAATGAATCATATGATAGATTTGTTGCCATGCTTGAGAGATAGGTCGTAGCTGCCGAGAGACAGGCCAACATAGCACAGAGGGGGCTTACCATCATGGAGCAGAGTAGACCACGGTATTACAGTGAGGAGGCTATATGGGATGTATTGGGTGAAATAAACATCATTCCAGATATTCGGATGAAATGTTATCATTTTTTATGCTAAGATCAGAGGGTGACGCGTGAATTCTTTGGAGTTCTACAGTCAATACGGGCGGAGACTTTGTATCAAGTAATGTCTGAAGCTAGTCTACTCTGAGTCCACTTCCATCTTGATGACAGTCTTAATCTCATACAATATGTGTGTGGTTGAGGTTTGCGCATAGCTGTAGTTTATTTAATATTTGCCACCACACTGTAATATAGATTTTGTACAATTCATGAATGTTATGTAGCTCAAACATGTTGTCAACTTGGTTAACTTGGTTATTTAGACATTAAAGAATACATTTGATTTACTTATATTTGTGGTTAGATGATGGATTGTGACTATGATATGAGATCTATAGGAAAATTATATTAGATAAAGTTGTATGCTTGGTGTGAATTTTTTGTTTGAATTAGTTGTCGTAAGGAAATGCACGCAGGAGGTGCAGAACATGCCGAGTGGTCTTCTTTGTTTAAGGCAATCCACTCATCCACATTCAGTGTATTACGTTAAATTATTAATTGATTCACATATATTAGTAATGAAAATTTCATATTAAAAATCAGATTGCTTAATCGTCAAAATAAAATTTATAATTTATAATTTATAATTTGGGCAGAATTATTATTTTTAATGAGGAATTGATTTTTTTTTAAAAGATAAATGCTACAATTTTTTTTAATAATTGCATATAGTTATAATAATAAATTAAGTGTAATATTTATATATTTCAATCATGTATTATGCAATATCATAATTTTATATTATTTTTTAAAAAAATTTATTATTTTTCCTTACATTTCCTTTCCTCTCATTTTCTACCTAACCAATCAATGAAAAACCATTTTCTTTTCCGTCCATTTTCCTTTCCTTTCCTCTAATCCAGTAAAGGGGTTAGTCTCTTTCTTTTCTGATTGATTTTTTTAACCTTCGTTGTCATTTGCCTCAGCTACTTTTTACTATTTTCATGTGATGCTGCAGATTCTATTTCTTCTTCCCTTGCACAATCTAGCCATATTGCTCAACACACCTTCGTTGACTTAATTTTTTTTTCCCTTTTTCATTCTACAAATTTGCCTTCGCTGAGCATCGTTGAAGATGATAGATCTGAAGCTAATTTTTCTCTATTTGAAGAAGGTACTTCAATCGAGAATACAACTCCTAAGGTTTAGATTTCTTCTCTTCCTTCCTATGAACGTAGTTGATGTTGGATTTTTTCCCTAAATTTAGCAAGTTTTTTTGGTTTTTTTTTTGCCAGTGAAGTTTTTGTAGTATAATTGCATATTTTTCCCCACATTTAGTAACATTTAGGGTTTATGTTTTTTTTTTCGATCTTGACGATGGAGTATTTTTGGTTTTTTTTTGCTATATTTATGCTAGTTTTTTTGGCTCAAGTTTCCGATTTTTTCAAGACCTGTGTCTTGCTCAGATTTCTAATATTGAATCATATATGTAGTTATCACAAGCTGTATGAATGGGGTTTAATACATATCCATGCAACAATTTTTTTCTTATTTCTTATTTATTGTAAGTAATTGTGTTTTACCAATTTGGTCTTCAATGACAATATTTTTGTTTGGATATTTTTTGCATACTATCAAATACTTCAATAATGAAGGATTTGCAGTTGAAAAACATGAGAACTACCTGAGAAGTGAGTCATTTTATTACTCTATTTGTCTCTGTTGTAACGTGGTTGACCAAATATATGTATTCCTGGTTTTTGATCATGATTTTGTGGAGATACATATATGTTTTCCTTGCATTTGATCATGATTGGCTGATTTCTAGTATTTACTACCTAAGGCAATGTAAGTTTTGCTTTGTGTGCTAAAAATAACTCCTCTAGTGGTGATTGTACTACTGTCACTTTTGCTTGCCAAAGCCAAAGCCTAAATATGCAAGGTTTTATTTGATTTTTTTTTCTTTTTTTTCATTTGTGCCTCCCAAGACACTCTGATCATACATTCTATTTCAACAATGCCAAACCTATTTGATTGAGTGAAATGTTGAATGTTAGCTTTGTCTAGGATCGGAATTGATGTTATTGCATTATTTTTTTTTAGAATTTTGTATGGCACAACATAAGATGATTTGCTATCAATTTCTTTTATTCATGCTTTTGATAGATTATTCCAGGCTAACACTTAGGCATCATGAAACTTTACTTTTGAGTATTGAGCATATTCACTTTCATGGTTGCCAGTTGTGAGAGTTAAACACATTACAGTTCAATTAATAAATTTAGGTCAGAAATTGTACATGTAGATAATTTGCCATCTTGAACCTATTAAGCAGAGCAATATTTGGTGTATATATGATTATGGACCTTAATCATATTTGCATAGGTTTAAGAACCACATGCTTACATTTAAAGTTATAATGAATGAGGTAGTGATGCTTTAGTATTCAATATCTTTATCTACTACTATATTGAATTCTTTGTTGCTTATTCTTATGCTATATATCCATGTTCCATTGTGCTAGAAGATGTGCTAATTTTCCTTCAATATCATCAATGTTCTATCTTTTTTAAGTTAAATAATGCTGTATCTATTATTAGAGGTGGGAAAACAATTAATTTGAAAGAATGGGAAGAATATGCCAATCATTGTCCAATACAAGTAAGTACTTTCTTATTCACTTACAATCTATTATTTTTAAACTAAGAACTTTTGCATTCACTATCAAGCTTATGGTTCTTTTTCTTTCACAGGCCATTATTTTTCATTGTGCATATGGTTTTTCCCCCAATGTCCTTGAGGATGGAAACATTCTCAGCCTACTTTATTTTCAGTCTTTTTTAACTTAAGGTAATGTGCATTGGTGTCACCGAGTTATGATGCAAATTGCCCTTTTTTTATTTTTTTATTCTTTTTGGTTTCAGTGGACCTGTTGATTTCAAATAAGGTTTTATGCTATTTGTGAAGATTTTTGGGGGACAATCCATAATGCTTGGACTATATGTTGAGAACAATCAAGAATGCTTGGATCTTTTTGAGAAGATGCCTGTTTTGGCTTTGTCTTTCTAAAGCATGTGTTTATTGTTTTACTTTTACTAGAAAATAGTCCTATATGTTTTGGTAAATTGTAGTGTTGGCTATGGTCTTCATTATCATCCTTCTAACATTGTTAGGAAATGTATCTAGATAGAAGTTATTTGATTTTATGGGTTTTAAGGCTCTAGATTTTGTTTTAACTAACAAAGTCTAACCCGAGTTGTCACTTTGGTTGTTGTAGTTTTGACCATGTATTTCTCGTTCTTGACTTTGCAGTCATGACTCGCCTCTCTCTTACTATGTTAAAATCTTTAATCACATGAAAAAGATCTTTTTGTGATGATGTTAGTTAATATATAAATTTTAGCTCCATAATAAATTCAACAAGGTCTAATCTCTCTTTTGTGAATTCTAAATTTAAGAAACTCAATTGTAATTAGTATGATTAAATATTACTCATTACTGATATGCACTGATCTTAGCAACAACTATAGATCACGCCAGGCCAGTCACACAAAAAAACACATAGTCGGATAATTAGTTTACAAGTTCTTAAGCCTGTAAGTTTTGATTTGTGCATGATGTTCTAATTTTGATTGCTATGTAATATAGAAGAAATAGCTACAAACTTAGCACCTTGATGCTTGACTGAAAACTGTGGTCTTTATTTGGATTTGCCATATATTTGGATATTTGAAATTGATACAATGGTATGAAAGGGTCTTTGTTTTGAAGTTGCACACTAGGTGCTTGATTGTTTGTTTAGATGACTTGAGAAGTTCACTCTTTTCTCTTTGATTTGTGCTTTCTTCGCTTCACCACTTTAATTTTGATTATGAGTTTGAATGCTTATTATTTATGAATGATTGGAACCAAATTCTGAAATTTTTATTAATAAGGATCTTTTGCTCTTTTTGTCATTTTTTAATTGTTTTGAATTATTTCATCTTTTAGCTCATGAACATAACCATTGCTTTGAAGTCTGCTGCTGCCTAGAGCTTTTTAAAAGTTAGGGTGACTTGTAAAAATTTGATTGCTGAAAAAAAAAAAGTCATGATAAGTGATTCTTTCAAAAAGTGGGTCATTGGTATGCTACAAATGAGTCAGGGGAAGAGTACTGAGTAATTCATTTTGCATTTAGCTTTGGTGCAGTACCAATGTAACTTTTGTGTTTATGACTATTTTTTTTAATAAATTGCCACTTATAACCCATAATCAAAGTCACTTATTATTCAATGAAGTGTTGTTATTATGTCGAACATGTAAATAGAATATGTCATGGTATATCCAATCCCTTACTATTATATGTTATGCTATTTTTTGCTGTGTCATCCTAGTGGAAAAAATTAATGTAATTGTTTTGTTTGTGTTTCCACTTTGTGTGCAATTTTGAAAGTTTACCCCTGATTGCATATTTGCCAACTTCAGTTCCAACAAGTGAAGGTGTACTAGGGAAGGACAGAGTTGAGGGGCATAGTTCTAACCAAGGTTGTGCTCACTTTTCTTAGATTCAAATTATTAATGTTATTAGTATTTGTGATTTGTGTTAACCATTGTCTTGTCATCACCTTAGATTTTGGCAGTCAAGACCCAATGTTGCATAATGGTTTAGCTGTGGATGCACAAGGCCAACCTTTAAGCAATAGACCTCATGAGACCAACATGGTTGATTTCAATATTCGTAATTCTTTTAGGTAAGTAAAAGTTAAATTAGACTACAATTCCTCTCAATTTAAGTTAGGTTGCATTTTCTATTTCTTTTCATGGTTCCCTGTCTTGAATTGTTTTCTTTTCTTCTTTTTTTTCAGAGTTTTTCACCCTAGATTTACTACATGTTTCATGTATTTTGTATTATTTGTGGATGACCTGTGATGTTTTGCTTTAATTGGATCTTCATTGCTTCTATATATCTTTCATGATATGAATTCTTTCAAAATGTTAAAGTGGACAATGAATGTTAACGTGGCAGTCACTAATATGAGTATAATAGAGTTGCCTTATGTTGATTGTTCTATAAATATATATATATATATATATATCTTTAAAGTAATCACTTTCCAGTTTAAAATAGCAATTTAATTATTTTTACCCTTTTTTGCACTTGATTAGTACCCAATATAGGTATGTTTGCATATATTTATCACACTAACAATTCCATAGTTACTTTGTTCCACGGGAGTTTCTGCTTTGTGCTTGAATGAGGGAATATAATTACGTATCTATTGAGAAATTTTAATTATAAGTAGCAACTATGTGTAATGCACAGATTTAACAAAATCTTCAATAAGGAAATCTCTTCTACTGTGGTTTATGAGGATGATAAGGTACTAGTTGATATTCTAACATTCTATTTGCTTCCAAGTGTCCAACTTACCTTCATTTGTATAATTGGTATTCTTCAACTCTAATATATCGTTATTATGATTGTTATTGTTTAATTTCATATGGGAGGTAGCTTTTGCTAATAGTTCGATAGATATTAAGATGCTACCTTTTTGTTCCTATTTAAGGAATTTGTAATTTGAGTACTACCTTAAATATGAAACTAATGTAGATGATAACATAAAGAAGACATATTATCATTTATCTTAGTCTAGTTATAGAGGCATCTTGGTAAGGCCATCTTTAAATTACTATTTGATCCATATCGATTATGAGGCTTCACAATCAGAGCTTAAAATAATTACAATTAGTTTTGAGCCCATGCTATGCACGAGTTTTATAATGACTTCATGAAATATGTAATTGTTAATAGTAAAATCTGGTCAACCTAAGTTTTGAACCCTAAAATTGCAGAATAAGTGTAAAGATAGAGAAAGAGAGAGAGGAAGAATAGGAAAACAACAGAAGTTTTTAATGTAGTTTGGTTAAAGGTAGTTTGACTCCTACGTTTACAGTTTTGCTAAGTATATTAATTTCATGATTGTATATTGTGTGGTCATGTAGAATGATTTTATCCCCTTTTATAATAATTGGGGGATTACAGTTTGAGTATAAATCTATAATAGATAAGTATCATGACTTAATTACGATTAAATAGTAGATTAGGATAGACGGTTATAACAAACTCCTGCCAGAATAGGAGACTGGATGAGTTATCCTGATGGTTGAGGACTTTTTCTATGATCTGCGAGCTGAGCCTTGCTCTCGTGACCTAAGGTTGTTGTTTGACCCGCTCTAACTAACAACCTTAGCTTGCATTTAGCGACCTGATATCTTGGTCCGGTGGCCTTATTTCAGATGAGTTAGGCCTTTGCTAGTTTGAGTCTGTCCATTAGGCTTTTACTAGCCCATTTATGTGGTACCAAGAATTACCCACAATATTAACCCCTAGCTCTCAGTGTGATCTGCGAACAGGGAGCTGAAGTTTATTGGTAAAAAATGGAGATGGCGACTAGTTCCTGTTGTGTCATTTTGTCTACCCCATGCCATTATTATCGCATTAAATGTGCGCATTTTTTCGTGATTGTCA
Organism: Saraca asoca; assembly: GCA_026873985.1. Taxonomy (NCBI): domain Eukaryota; kingdom Viridiplantae; phylum Streptophyta; class Magnoliopsida; order Fabales; family Fabaceae; genus Saraca; species Saraca asoca. The sequence continues at coordinate 7,663 of JANHAO010024450.1, forward strand.
ATGTAGTAACGTTAGAACCCTATTTTTCATTGGACCGTTAGATCGAGGATGGTTGATCATTCTCCTGATCTAATGGTGTGGCGGTTTGTGTTATAAGGTGAAGAGACCTTTTATTCCTTCTCATTTGTGTTATAAGGTTCGTGATTCAATATCAAACTCTAAGATACATTTTAATTGGCAAGAGTAGACATAATTATAATTTGTATGAAAGTAAACTTTCTGATTGTGGGAAAGATGAATTTGTAAATTATTGTAAGTTAAATAGTCAAAAATAACACTTGTAATTTCCAAAGTAAACATGAATTCAAGAGGAAGGTAAGCTATGGAGATAAGAAGAAAATTAAAATAATTGAAATATGTAAGACAGATAGACATTATCGATGTGACAATGAGCAAGATCTGGATATAAATAATTGCATAATCTATCTAATAATGAGGAAGAATTGCACATTACATAAATTACATGAGAAGTACCTTTTCTTCAAGTCCAATGCTTGTGGAATGTCTGGATTAAAGACAATCTTTGAAACAGTCCAAGAATTGGTCAGAATGTTATCCTCTAGTTGCCAATGAGAAAGTAAATTGATAATGTGATAAACAATGACATATTAATATTAAAAATTTATAGTAACTAAACTAATCTCGTGTATTCTTCAACCTGTCCAGTTAGAATATGATAATGAGAGAAGTGTCCTCAATTTTACGAGTGAAGTTTTTAGCATATTTAGCAAGTTCCCCCCACAATGAACATGTCAACATAACTTAACTACATTGTAGATGATTTTATATGTTAGTATGTGTTCTGAATATGTACTATAACATGTAGTTGTGTAAGGTTGATACTTACTTCTCATCTCTAAGGTAGATATGCTTTTTCTTAGTCTCATTATCCTTAATTTTCATTTTTTCATAGGATTGCAACTCATTAATGACATCTATTATAGTTGAACATATTCAAGTGTTAAAGATAGATGAATAACAATGAAGGACATAACTGGACTGAAATGTAATTTATTACCAATCATATATATATCCTTAAAGGGTAGAAATGTGTAGCAATGAAGAGGTAGGTCCATTTTGAGTGGTTGAACTCCAGTGTTCGGGTGGAACTAGATCTTATAATAGTGATGGCTTGCTCTATAGTCTTGATCATTTCTTTTACTTGAAAGTTTTGGATTGTGTAACACTTTCCCTCTGTAAGCTTTTCCTTATACTTCTCATAAGGGATCCTTACAAATGTCGTTGCTTAAATTTTTTCAACCTGCATTTAAGAGAAATGGGATTATTCAGTTGTAATAGATATATAAATTTATAAACATAGAGGAATTAAAATATTATAGAAGTATATTTACATTTTTATCTATCAATACCATTTCAATGCTGCGATGATTTTCATTATTATTCTGTTCTGCGATCCAAAGATGCAATACTTGAAGTTGGATTTTTTAGGTTTGGATATCGGGATTTAGGTCTGAAATGTAGCTAATTTTTCTTACCATTAGAAGCAACCTACACTTGAAAATGTAATTCTTAATGCAATAACGAGTGGGGATTGAATAATAAAGAAAACAAAGTAACTAAGATTACTTCAACTGCACATTGACTTAAATTGAACCATTGTAATCAATGCACATTTGAACTACAAAACAACAAAAACTTAAAGGAAACCATCATACACAAATAATGATCTTTGTCACACTTTAGATCAAATTTTGAAACACTTATTTGTAAACAATGTTAAGGGTAGATGTTGATGGCTGATTATTTTTATCTTCAATGAGGAATTTCAATCCAACTTTACTTCTAACTCTAGACACTATCACATATAGTAGTCCATAGGTGAACACATCTTTTGGAAGGTAGATGCCAACATTGGAGAGTGACTGGCCTTGACTTTTATTGATGATCATTGCATATAAAATAGTTAACGGGAATTGTCTCCTTTAAAGTCTAAAACCTAAGTTCAACTCTGAAGAGGTTAGGTTCATGCATGGTATAAAAACTTTCTTACCGAGATTACTATCAGTGATAACTTTAGCACTAAGAACATGACTTCCAAGATGGGTCAACAATAATCTTATTTCATTGCACAGTCCAATAGACTGATGAATATTCCTCATTAGCATTGCTGGAATTTCAACTTTTAAAAGTAATTTGTGGCTTGGCAAACTAGATGTAGTAATCTCATTAAGTATCTCAGTTATATGCATTTCTTCACTTGAAAATTCATTTTGATCAAACTTGCAAACTGAATCTTAGTTACAATATTCAATAGTCTTTCAAGGGACCAATGACATTATATAATGTCATATAATGTCATTGGTCCCTAAAGAAACTATTGAATATAATGTCATTGGTCCCTAGAGAAATTATTGAATATTGTAGCTTAGATTCAGTTTACAAGTCTGATCAAAGTGGTTTTTCAAGTGAAGAAATATATACAAATGAGATATTTAATGAGATTACTACATCTGATTTGTCAAGTCACAAATTACTTTTAAAAGTTGGAGTCCCAGTAATGTTAATGAGGAATATTCATTAGTTTGTTGGACTGTGTAATAGAATAAGATTATTATTGACTTATCTTGGAAGTTATGTTCTTGGTGCTAAAGTATCACTAGTAGTAGTCTCGGTAAGAAAGTCTTTACATTTCGGACTTGGATCACGATATGCAAACCTTAAAAATTCAAGTTCAAGTATTGCATCTTTAGATTGTAGAGCAGAACAATAATGAAAATCATCGCAGCATTAAAATGCTATTGGTAGATAAAAATGTAAATATACTTCTACAATGTTTTAATTCCTCTAAATTTATATATCTATTATAATTGTATAATCCATTTCTCTTGAATGTAGGTCAAAAAAATTCAAGCAATGACAGTTGGAAGGATTCCTTATGAGAAGTATAAAGGAAAGCTTACAGAGGGAAAGTGTTATACAATCCAAAACTTTCAAGTAAAAGAAAATGATTAAGACTATAGAGCAAGCCATCGCTATTATAAGATCCAATTCTACCTAAACACTGGAGTTCAACCACTCAAAGTGGACCTTTATCTTCATTGCTACACATTTTTACCCTTTAAGGATATACTATTCAGAATTTGTGGAAACAAAAATATGATAAGTAATAAATTACAATTCAGTCCAATTATGTCCTTCATTGTTATTCATCTATCTTTAACACTTGAATATGTTCAACTGTCAAGAGATGTCATTGGTGAGTTATAATCTCATGAAAAAATGGAAATTAAGGATAATGGGATTAAGAAAAAGCATATCTACCTTAGAGATGAGAAGTAAGTATCAACCTTATACAACTACATATTATAATATATATTCAGAACATATACTAACATGTAAAATCATCTGCAATGCAGTCAAGTTATGTTGACATGTTCATTGTGGGGGGAGCTTGTTGAATATGCTGAAAACTTTACTTGCGAAACTAAGGACAACTCCCTCATTATCATATTCCAATTGGCCAGGTTGAAGAATACATAAAGTTAGTTTAGTTACTACAGATTTTTAATATTAATATGTCATTGTTTATCACATTATTGATTTACTTTCTCACTGGTAACCAGAGGGTAACATTCTGGCCAATTCTTGGACTACTTCAAAGATTGTCTTCAATCCAGACATTCCACGAGCATTGGTCTTGAAGAAAAGGTACTTCTCATATAATTTATGTAATGTGCAGTTCTTTCTCATTATTAGGTAGATTATGTAGTTATTTATATCCAGATCTTACTCATTGCCATATTGATAGTGTCTATCTGTCTTACATATTTCAATTATTTTGACTTTCTTCTTTACCTCTATAGCTTTCCTTCCTCTTGAATTCATGTTTACTTTGGCAATTGCAAATGTTATTTGACTATTTATCTTACAATAATTTACAAATTCATCTTTCTCATAATCAGAAAGTTTACTTTCATACAAATTGTAATTATGTCT
>JANHAO010024451.1:0-11628 GCA_026873985.1 Saraca asoca
TCCAAAGGTTGGTTGAGCTTGCTCCCTTTACTAATTAGTAGTCTAAAGCTCTCTACTATCCAGATCTAGGGTTGGATGTTCGGTTAGGTGCAAGAAAAATTTTTGAATTTCTGGACTATTTTACCCCTGCACGGCCGAACACTCCTTCAGGCAGGCACTTTGATCTTCCACTGGAGAAGTTGCTTCTCAATCTCCACAGAAAATGGTAAGGTCTCCTCATAGCGAGGCTGATTGCTTTGATGTTGAGGGCGCTCCTCTAGCTGTTTCAGCCTCTGGAGAACTTCTTCCATCACCGGTCGTTGTTCTTCACGCTGAGGGATCGAGCTTTCTACTTGCTGCGAGCCCCCCAGTCGCTGGCTGCCGTGATCATTGCGGACTTCTCTCTGAGCTTCTTTATGAAGCTGTTGGAGTTGAGCCATGACTTCTTCTTATCTTTGGGCATTTTGTGCTTGTGCCTAAGCAAGCACCTTGACAGTCTCAGCCAATTCTTTGACCGTATTCTCGAGTGCTAATCGGGATTGGTCGGGCATTTGTGCCTCTTGAGTTTCGGGTGCAACGGTGTGCTGCTGAGAAACTGGAACCGTGGAGCTCCGAGTCGTCCTTCCTCTGGCCATGATTAGGCTACAATGGAAACTTTAGAAAACAGATGGATCCCCACAGACGGCGCCAAAAGATGTTGACAGTAAAATTCGACTGGTACGGGAGACTCGAACTTTAGCCAACGAGGAGGAGTTCTGGGATCCAATATTGCCTTTGAAGTGTGGGAGAGAAAGAACCGAGAGGAAGAGGACAAAAAGGGGAGTGACACGTTTAACGTGGTTCAGCCAAATCCGGGCGGTACCAGATCCTAAGTCCACGGCGGAAATTTTATTAATGTAAAGTGATTTGCAGAGTTTCTACTTACAAGATTGTCCCTCTTTTCGCCCTCTTAACAATATAATCTTATTTATAGAGGAAGGAGGGGTTGTATGCATTAATTACAAGCTACAGTTGTGTTACATCAAATAATAAATGAGAAAATATAGCAAAAAGGACTACAATCCGGCTGTTGCAGAGAGTAGGCTGCTAAGTGGTCCCCCTAGGCTGGCAGTGGACTTACGTCTGCTGCTCGATGTTCCAAGCAGGGAAGTCTGGCCTGAAGGTGTCACGGGATCTGCTATAGCGAGCTAGGCATCACTGTAGCAAGGAAGCGATCGTAAGTGATTGATCACTTGAAGACCTGGTCTTACGATTTCTTTGTTGGTCTGTCCCTCGTAAGGGGAGCTACTTCGCGGGATGTGCCAGATTTCTCCTTGCAGCGCCGTTGTGTTGTGACGAGCAAGGCAGGGCTTGATGCTCAAAATTACTTCGCTGTTGCCGCTTACTGGAGCGTGGGACTTGGTCTTCGTTATACTCGAGAACTCGTCCTTGCGAGACCAATTTTTATATACAATAACATAATACTTATATTTATATTTATAATTATAATTTTTTAAGTACAACTACATTATTCATTTAAATTGCTTTATACTAGTTATTTTATTTTTTACTTTTTTCAAAATTATTAATACCTTGCTTTGAAGTGCCTCGACATGTCATTTTTTCGGTCAAACTAAAATATTATTTTCTGCTCTGAATATAGTATTTTGAATAAAATATGTATTTATTACACAAGGAAACTTAAAAGCTTTTATTTTAAGATGTCCGAATTTCACCACAAGTTACCCACTTTTGATTGTTTGCACCCGCTACAGGTGTGATTACTTTTGTGATTAATATAGTGAGTGGCGATGACGAAGATAATGTTACCTCTCTAATAGGTACATTATTGCATTTTAGCCTTTCATTACTGTGGCTATTACAAACATTATGAGTCTTCGTATCAAGGAAAATGTCTTTTTTTGAAAAAAAAAAAAGAAGAAAGAAACAAAGAAAATCATGTTTAAAAAAAAAAAGATAAACTTTTTATGACAACATTATAAATAAAAAAGACTCTGAATGTCATATCAAATGTTAAAATCTTTGTATTTGTGTCCGTGTATTTTAAGCATTGACTGAAGAACGAGAAGAGGATGCAAATCTCCGTGATATGCTTAAAAGTTCAATCTGCTGAGTCTGCCTCCAGTGGTGTGGGGCCTTTCTGCTGGTAATGTCAATACATCCACTGGCAACTTGAAGTTGTCACAACTCACACCAGCCACAATTTCCAAACGTCCCTTTTTTTATTTCAATAATTAACCATCACCTTGTGATATAATACAATTTGTGTCTAAAATTTTCTCGGAAATCTTGGAGTTTTCCACTTTTCCGAAGCATCTGGGCCATCTGGTACACTCTGGACGATCTTATCCTGATTTAGATCCTTTTAATTTCCACATTTTGGTTGTGGGTTCATCTACGACAATGACGATCACTCTACAGTCCACACCTGGAAGCTCAGGTTACATAGATTTATACCCAGAGAGGAAAGTTTCTTTTTTTAAGAACCCTTACATTTTGGGAGTCACCGCTGTCGCCGGCATTGGTGGACTGCTGTTCGGCTACGACACAGGTAAATACTTATACAATTTGCCTTATGATACACAGAACCTCCTGAAAAGATTATATGTTCTGTTGTTCTAATGTGGTTGAAAGTTGACAACTTAGTGTGACATTATCTTTTTAAATTTGGTATAATTCTTTTCAATTTGGAGTAGATATTATCATAAAAATAGTAAGGTAACCTCAGTCTAATATGTCAACGTAAGTACAGTTTTATTTACTTTGTGATCTCTTTAAGAGCACAGATCACAAAGTAAATGGAGGGAAGACAAAGCAAAAGGTAGTAAGTTCTATAAAATCTTAAATTAGAATAGGAAGATTTTACTCCATTGCTTTTCATTCCCTCCATTTCCCATATTCAGCAAAGAAATCATTTTGTTGTAATTGGTCTCAGGAAAGCTTTTTTGTTTATGCGCTTCTACTTATGGTTAATGTTTTGTTTGGAATTATGGAAAAGGAGAGAGATCAGAATGAAATTGAGGGTTGTTTTCAAACAGATCATTAGTCATGTTTGTTCTTCTTCTCCCATAGTTCAAAGGATGGGAACACTTTTCATGGCCTATTGCTTGACTTTGGAGCTTCAATTCCTCAGTACTTCATAATTTTAGACCTAATATTAATTCAATGGTATATAAATTAGAAGAATGTAATAATAAATAGTACTTGAACACAATTGATGAAATAAGATGTGCTCCCGTGATTGGACATTGAAATCTCAGGTTATCAATTCCTTATGCTGCCTTACTTTGATGATAAAGAACTTTTCTTTAGAGTATATACTTAAAATATGACTGTAATTGTTGTTCATTCTGAATGTTGAAGTAACTATTCTCTAGTTTATTGCACATTTTACTTTTCTCATGAAAATCTTATCTCATTTGACAATGCACTGTACTGCAGGTGTTATATCAGGTGCCCTTCTGTACATTAAAGATGATTTTGAGGCCGTTAAACAAAGCAATGTGCTACAGGTAAAATCCTTTTGTCCTCTTCAATTGCATGGCTTGAGAAGTTGTATTATTGTATGGTTTGCAACATGCATTGAGCAAAATGATGAAAAGGCAAGTTTTATATGTGGTAATTGATTGTTTTCGAAATGAAGGGCAAATGATATTAATGAAAAGAGACTCTTTGAAATGATGAAAAGGCAAGTTTCATATATAGTAATTGGTTGTTTTTGAAATGAACGGCAAATGATACTGTTGAAAAGAGACTTTTTGGCTTGTGGTCTCTCTACCAAATTATTGGGATTATAGTTGCTTAAAGATTGTCTGATGTTAGCATCTAGTGGTGATTGCACTTGGAGCATTGCAGAATGTTGCATGGTGTACACCTGTTATATATTTTAATTATTTACTTACCTCATTTGGATTTATTGCATAAGAGAGCCACACCACAAGCATTATTATGGATCACTAACTGGATATGGGAATTGGGAAACCATTAAGTTAAGAATTCTTTCTTACATGTTGCACCAATTCCAAGAAGGAAAAGTTGCTTTCTTCCTTCCTTCCTTGTTGGAAAAAAATTTAATTACTTATGTTGACAGGAAACAATTGTCAGTATGGCAGTGGTCGGTGCAATTGTTGGAGCAGCAACAGGTGGTTGGATTAATGATGCTTATGGACGAAAGAAGGCAACCCTTCTTGCTGATGTTATCTTTGCTCTTGGAGCAGTTGTCATGGCTGCTGCACCAGATCCTTATGTACTCATATTGGGACGTCTCCTGGTTGGTGTGGGCGTCGGCATAGCTTCTGTTACAGCTCCTGTGTATATTGCAGAGTCATCACCATCAGAAATAAGGGGAGGATTAGTAAGCACAAATGTGCTTATGATAACTGGTGGGCAGTTTCTTTCCTACCTCATAAATCTCGCGTTTACACAGGTTAACTTTCCATGCTTTGCTGTCTGGTTGATTTTCAATAAATTGTTATATTAATAGAGACATGGCTTCAGAGCTTTGCATCCCATTTATAAATATCCTGTATTAGATATACTTACAAATTTATTAAAGCCTTGTAGAGTGTTGATACTTTAAATTGCTTGTGTAAATGGTATTTGAAACATTCTGCTGCAGGATAGACAATTAACTTGCATACCTTTTATTATTAGAAGAGGATCTGGCTTTTATTTTCTTTATTGTTTTCCCTTTTTTCTATTAGAACTTATTCATAATTAATATAAAAATTTAAAAAGATGACTTTTTTATTGGCTTGTTCTTTAAAAAGGCATAGATTTCAGTGTTGACGGCCTTGCTCTCATATTTTATTCGATAATTCTATGGGAAATTCAAGCTCTTAAGAGGTTGATTGTTTTCACCATTGGATTAGTTATTTTCATATCTCAAAAGTCAAAACAAATGAGTTAAATAAGAAACACAAATCTCAAAGCAAAATTTGCAATCCAATGGTGAAAAACTCAACCTCTTGAGAGCTTGAGCTTCCCATAGAATCGCCCTATTTTATTTCCTTCTTAATTTATCACAAATGTTCAAACAATGTATACAAATATGGTACGAGAAGATAGTTTCCAAAAAATAATTAGCATCTAACTGCATGATGATTAAGATAGCCTTTGTCTTAAAACTATTATAATTATGATTTAAATCTGCACAGTAAACTATGGTTAAAATAACCTAGTAATAAGTTCAAAAAGTATATTACTTGAATTTTCATATTATGTAATAACATGGCTGTCACTGTTGAAAAACAATATTTACATATTCCTGCCAATAAATTTGATAGCATTTATAAATTTGCCCCTTGTCATTAGTTGAAGAGTGATGGCATTTACCCTGAGCATATATATACCAAATATCACTTTAAGATGTGGTGCAGCTTAGGCTTACAGATTCAGACAGTTTGAGTACATTGGCATTTGTATCACATGCCAATTGGCTATTTAAGTGATTTCATTCAAAGTAATAGGGATGTCTACTGATTTCCTTGGTCATAACTTCAATCACTGATAACCTTGCCTTCTAATTTCCTATTTCAGAAATGTGGACAGGTTTAATTGTTCTTGCACTTGAGAATGCTAAAAATAAGATTTAAGACTAATTTTTACTTATGGAAATCAATTGGCTTTATATTACATTCTTGTTTTTAAGTTATTTGGGTACACCGTCACTGACCACCTATCATCCTAATCAAGCAGGTTCCAGGGACATGGCGATGGATGTTAGGGGCTTCAGGTGTGCCAGCAGTGGTTCAGTTTTTTCTCATGCTCTGCCTGCCTGAATCCCCTAGATGGCTCTTTATAAATGTACTAAGTTGCTTTACTGTTTAAGGAAAACTATGTCCAAGATAACCTTCTAAAAACATAATGGCAGCTTATAATTTCTTTTTACTTTGCAGAATAGGAAAAATGAAGCTGTAACTGTGCTTTCTAAGATCTATGACTTCGCTCGCTTAGAGGATGAAGTTGATTTCCTCACTGCTCAGTCAGAGCAAGAGCAGGAAAAAATAAATGATGTCAAATTATGGGATGCTTTCAAATCAAAAGAAATCAGACTTGCATTCCTTGCTGGAGCTGGTCTGCAGGTAATCATATAGAAAGGCTAACTAGGAAGGACCATTAGTGGAGGATGCCTAGTGTGAATGTTCCTTGCTGTTAAAGGGTTAATTGGACTAATTCTGATTTTCAGAGCATACTATTCAGTGTGTTGGGAGTTATGGAGTTGCAGTGCCATTCACAGGAAATCATAGGCTTGTTTATCATTTTCTTTGTTACCATAAAGCAAAACCATAATCTAGGCCTTTTTAGATTGAAAGGCAATGAAAAGAATAACCAGAACTCGAAGCATTAAATTGTGCATGGTAGGTATCGCTGGAAATTTTACTATCCTTAAGAGACTTTAGTTTGTGTCTTGTGCAATTATGATCAAATGCAAATATGACAATTCTCTTTTGCCTTGTAGAATGATGCCACTAATTTACCTATCTGTGTTCTTTGATTTCAATTGATGAAAGATGATCATCATCTGTCTTGTGTGTGTTTTCTTTATCCTTTGCTGGTTGCTTGCAAATTGTTTGTTATTGGATGCTTATATTGGAACCAAGCCATTTAAGTTCAGGTACTTCCATATTGGAATTAGGTTCTGTACGTTGATGTAAATAATATATCATTACATGCAAAGCCTGGATATCTTACAGCGTCCCATAATATTCTGCAGGCTTTTCAGCAGTTTACAGGTATAAACACCGTCATGTACTATAGCCCAACAATTGTCCAACTAGCTGGCTTCCACTCTAATGAGCTTGCTCTTCTCCTATCCCTCATTGTTGCCGGCATGAATGCAGCTGGAACAGTTCTTGGCATTTATCTTATTGATCATGCTGGCCGAAGGAAGTTGGCCCTTTCTAGCTTAACTGGAGTTATTGCATCTCTAATCATCCTGTCTGTGGCATTCCTTAACCAATCATCTGGCTCTGCAAGTGATTGGCACGGGTGGCTTGCAATTGTGGGTTTAGCTCTATATATTTCTTTCTTTGCACCAGGAATGGGGCCTGTGCCATGGACTGTAAATTCAGAGATATATCCCAAAGAGTTCCGAGGATTATGTGGAGGCATGTCAGCTACTGTAAACTGGGTTTCGAATTTGATTGTAGCTCAGACTTTTCTTTCTGTTGCTGACACTGCAGGGATTGGTCCGACTTTCTTGATTATCGCTGCCATAGCCGTGCTTGCATTTTTATTTGTGGTTGTATATGTTCCAGAGACCAAAGGATTGACATTTGAAGAAGTAGAGATGATATGGAAGGAGAGAGCTTGGGGCAAAAAACCTTATCCAGATCGCCTTCTTGAGCATGGAAATAAATCCTAGCATAATTTAAAAGCAGTGTATCATTTTCTAAGTACATTACATATGAAAGATTGTTGTGTTTATCATTCAGCTTGGTGTATACATTCATATGTCCATATTCGCTTTCTTCTTCCTGTTATATATATATATACAATGGCAGCTTTTATGTTGCTGAGATGTTGACTCAAACCAAGATTTGCATTTTGGAGGGGTAAATCATGCATAAATGTATACAATTATTCAAAGTGACGAGACATATTTAGAGTTGTAAAACTTCCCAAGGTATATTAGATTCAGGGGTAGTGTTTCGTCATGTGTTCAGAGAGATTTTGTAAGTTCTTAAGAAAATTTGACATAAAGTTGTAATCTTTCTACAAATGGTGGGAATTTTGTATAAAAAGAGTTTGTTTGACATAAATAATTGGTGGCTAATAAGTTAGTTGTCAATTATTAATTAAAATTTAGTTAATTGTATTAAAAGTATTTAATAAAATTAATTATTGAATTAGTTCATAAATATAAAATGATTAAAAAGATATATTAATATCATTAAATAGCATATTAAGTTAAATTTATTTTTAAGCTGAAGTGTATTGTTTCAATCAAGATATTTGAAATAAATATAAAATTATCTAAAATTTAATTAATTATATTTTATAATATTCATTTATTTACATACTTATTTTTATTTGTTTATATTGAATTAATAGACATAGATCAAATATGAAATAATATGTAATTTTTTTTAATCTGTTTAGTGCAAGTAGCTGAAAAACTAGTTAATAGCTAATAAATTAACTAGTATTTATTTTACTAGTTGCTAGTTAAAAATCGATAAGCTAGCTGATTGCATTAGAAGTATTTGGTAAAATTAGCTGTTGAGTTACCTTATAAATATAAATGACATAAAAGGATATATTAATATTATTAACTATATGAAATATATTACTTTTATTTTGAAATTGAGGACAAATTGATATAATTAATATATTCAAAATAAGAATATAATTATCTAAAATTTAATTAATTATATTTAATTAGATCACATATATATCATTCATTTATTTACTTACTTATTTTTTATTTATATTGAATTAATTGACGTAGATCAAATATGTAATGATATATAAATTTTTTTATCCCCTTTTAGCTTTGTAAAAAAAAGAGCAAACATTGAAAATAGTATAATATTATAAAAAAATTATTGATAAATAAAAAGGGCTTGAGTTTTTTTTTCCATGGATTACCTTTTCAAATTATTTGGTATTTATATTAATTAATTAGAAGTAGGTTATCAATTAATTAAAATAACAGGGATAAATTTGGAAAGAATAAATGAAAGTTCTATTTTAATAAGTTATATGTTATTTGGAATAATTTTTTAAAAGAGAGTTTTTTTTTTCAAAAAGTTAGTGTATCAAATACCTCTAAAATTAAAAAAAATAAGCTATTTAACCAAATTAAAAAACTAAAAGTTAGCTTTTTCGGTATGCTAAATACACACTTTGTCTTCTTTGACTTTGTGAAAAATAAAATAAACATTAAAAACAGTATGATATTAGAAAAAAAAAAGAGTATTGGAAATGAGGATATTTAATTAATTACGGCACATGCTCTAAATTAACTAAAAAAAGGGATATATTAAGAAAAAATAAATGAAAGTTCTATTTTAACAAATTATACGTTATTTGAAATAATTTCTTAAAAAAGATTTTTTTTTTAAATATTAGTGTATCAAATACCTCTAAAATATGAAAAAAAAAATTATTTAACCAAATCAAGAAGTTAAAATCTATATTTTTTTTATGCGCCAAAAACACTCAAATTTTATATTTAATAAGTACACAAGTTATTGCTCCATAAATCAAAATTGTACAAAATAGTTTTTAATATTTTCATAGAAAAGTTACAAATTTGAATAAAAGAATATGTGAAAGGTAAGAAAAATTGTTAGAAAAGTTACAAGAATATATGTTTCTGCAAATTTTTTTAGTGAAAGTAACTGCAAATTCAAATATAATGAATTTTGGAATTTGACCACTGATTCAATTCTGCAATTTGCATAACTTGTAACTCACTATTTATATAATTATGCATATGCAACATTGTAATTGGTTGAGCAATGTTAAATAAAAACCAATATTTAACCACTGATTAAATCGTTAAAATTTTTGTTTTTTATATTTCAACTTGACAAAATGATCTAGATATGAACTACATACAGAGAAAACCATTTTTCCAGTATAAATTCAAGAGAACACCATTTTTCCCGTATAAATCTATGAGTTTAGACTTGGTTACGGGGGTGTGAAATCCCCTATCCATGCTTTTTCCTATTTTTTTTTCTGTTTTATAATTGATTTGACATATTAATGTGATAGTTTACTTATTAACTTACAATTGTTATGAATTATAAATTATTGCAACAATAATAAAAAAAATTGCAAATATCCTAGTGGAAGATAACACTAATTCTGGGGACCTTGGGCTTATAAACAATCACTCAGTGAATCAAGTATCTGACCTATTTAGGAATGTCAGCACGCAACCAGAGGAGGTCAGCCTTTTATAACTCAAGGGCTCAACCCCAAAATCCTATCAAATGCTTAGTCTGGAACTGTTGAGGCATTAACCATTCTTCTACACTTCGGGCTCTTAAAGCTCTTATTTAGTCTCATTGACCAAATTGCATATTCCTTTGTGAGACTAAAGCATCATCTGAAAAAAATTTGGAAGTGGTTAATGAACTTCAATTTAATCAATCTTATGTAATTTCTGCTAATGGAAGGAGAGGTGATATCGATGTTCTTTGGATTTTAAATCTAGATTTAGAGGTAATCATTGGGACAAATAGATTGATTCACTGTTTAATCAAGAATGAGAGCTGCTAATAGAAATGTTTTCTTACAAAGAGTCTATGGATCATCTTATAACATTAACAAACATGCACTTTGGTACTGGTTGTATAACATTCTAGAATCTATGGTGGATGCTAGGATAATATTAGTATATTTCAATGCTTTACTATATATAAATGATAAAATGGGGGGTCAAGTGGTTGAAAATTTTAAAGATGCCGATTGCTGGTTTTATACATGGTATAGGCAGTGTTGACTTATATTTTCATGGTATTCCACATATTTGGGATAATGGTAGAAGTGGACCTAATTCGATTAGAGAAAAGTTGGATAGAGTGATTTATAATGGATCATCGAGGTTAAATTATCCACAGTGTGGTGTCTCATTTGGTTTGTGGTGTGTCTAATCATATGCCTATATTATTGGACTCTCAATTTGACAAGGATTCTAGGCCTTCTCCTTTTAGGTATGTTTTTGCATGGCTTAGGGATCCATTTGCAAGGAAACAATTGTTTTGGCTTGGAAGAATAAATTAGGGATCGTAAGCTTTTCAATTATCTTCGAAAAGTTTGCTTAGAAGGCTCTCAAGAAATGGAATAGGTCCCATTTTGACAATCTCCAAACAAGACTGAAAGAGTTGTCTAATGCTCTTCAAGATGTTCTCTCTAGGCTTTCCACCAAGGATAATAAAATTTTGGAAAAACATATAAGGAGCAATATTAATGAACAGCTTATTCAACAAGAAGAGATATGGTTCAAGAAACTATGGGGGAAAGACGATGACAGAAATTCTAGATTCTATCAACTATCTACCATAATTAGAAGATGCAGGAATGCTATTGAAAAAACTAAGTTATTTTTAGGTCAAATTGTGAGGAATTCAGATCTATGGGAGAAATTCTTTGTTGAAGGTTTCCAAAAATTATTTGCTAGTAATGACCCAGTATATCTAGATAATTTAAATGATATTATTCAGCCTGTTATTTTGAAAGTAGATAATGGTAAGATGTGTGTTGTTCCTACAAAAAAAAAAAAGATTTAGGACACTTTTTGGAACATTTTAAACCAAATACCGGACCTCAAAGCTGCAAGTATAGGTGGCTATATGGCACTAATTTTCAAAAAGTGCCAGAACATCATGGGAAGATGATGGTTGCTGAATCCAATCAAAATTAGAAAATTTATAATCGATTTACCCTACTACTTATAGCATAAGATAACACCGGATCGAGCCCTTGGATCATTTTAATAATAGCAATCAGATTAAGAGATAAAAAAAGAGAGGGATTACCAATAACTATTCTAACAGCAAACAATAATGTAGAAATGTAAATAAGAGTAAGCAAACAACCAGCTCAAAGGAATCAACTAAACTTGAGATTAATCTATCCTTGATCACTAAATATTCATTCAATTGTTAATCCTATTTCTGGCTTTAAATCATA
>JANHAO010024452.1:0-11621 GCA_026873985.1 Saraca asoca
AGGTAAATCCTAATCCTAGGCCTTTTTACATTTAATACTTTCTTTAGTTTACATCTTTGTTTTCTTTATTTCATTATCATCCTTTCTCTTTCTTTATTTTCTACTACTCCTTCTATTCTTCAATCTATCTGGATAGTTAAACTGCAATGGTTCCAGTATTTAAAAAAAGTGAAACTTCCCTATGGGATTGCGGATATATTTAGGACTAAAAAATCAGTCTAACACCCCTCTTGACTATGAGTTTCATATGCAAGTAGGATTCTAAGTCAATCCACGAGTTTC
The DNA here is from genome assembly GCA_026873985.1 of Saraca asoca. NCBI lineage: Eukaryota > Viridiplantae > Streptophyta > Magnoliopsida > Fabales > Fabaceae > Saraca > Saraca asoca. The sequence goes on from JANHAO010024452.1 coordinate 283, forward strand.
CAGGTACAGAACATGAGCAATTATTGTTACTAAGCCTCTTGTAACTACTTTGCCATGTAGGGCATTACCCATTTTCTGCATTTGTTGCGCCATGAATGCCTTGGTATCAACTTGATTATTATTTATCATGGCCCAAAGAGAAAATAGCTCTCGCTGACTTGCAATCCCATCACTTTCTACTTATCTAAAAATAGTGTGTGCCATCACACGCTGAATATATCTAAAACAGTGGTTACAAATTGACGAGGCTTTTGATTTTGAAACCCCACACTGCCCTCCAATGGCTATTAAGTTCCAAAATAAATTTGAGCAAAAATTGGAGGGAACAGTCCTGGGACCCCTAGGAGGCAATCCAGATAACTCATTAAATTTGGCCAATGATAAATTATAATCCTGGTCAAATAATCAAAAAGAATTTTCTCCTTATTCGACCTCACAGCCTCTAAACAGGACTCATTAACAGAGCTAAAAAATTCCAGGGTCACTCTTGCATATGTGGGGTAATGCATTGTTATAAATTGTGGCCATCCAATTTAGCCAAACAAGTATTGGACAACATTGAATAATACCAATTGCTTTAGGCAAACCTCATCAACATAGCGGGTACTCAGCATTCCCCATTTTACTAGCCGATCGTTTCATCTACACTAATCATCATCAATGAAGAAGATACCAAATTCATTTATTTTGTGAGGCTGCTAGTTGAGATTACCTCATCCCCTACGTGTTTGATCGGATCAGGAGGGGGAGGCTCGGCCAATTTTAGATCTTTTAGGTGCCATTTTAGGAGTCAAAGATTTTCAAGAGAAATAGATTTTAGCGCAAAATTGGAGTGGCACCTGAAGTATCTTTCTTATGTTCAAGTGTAGGAAAAAAAAATTGTACGGGGAAATAGCCGGAATTTGACAAAGATTGTAATTCATGCAGAGCAAAATATCAACCTCAAGTGCAACAAGATAGCAATAATTAAAATATTTTTAGCAGGACAATAACTAATAAATAGAAATGCAGTCATATAGTCAAAGGCGAAATGACAACAAAATGAATGCAACAACAACTCAAATAAGAATAACACAGTTAGATGCAGAGTAACAACAAGGTAATTGAATCAACAAGGCAGCAATTTAATGTGCAAAATGACAGTAATGAAAATAGAGTAGCAATTTAGCAATATGGTAAGCTAGCAGAATGATAGCAATGCAAATAGAGTAGCAACTTAGCAATATTACAAAATGCAGATTCAAGAAGGAAACAAAACAAAATCATCAAAACTTAGCAATGTAGAATGCAAAAATTTAACAAATCAAATAATTTGGAAAAAGGTAGAAGCTAAGGCAATAGAATCAACAAAAAAACAAAAATTGCAGCAGGAAGTTTGGGATGGTTGATCGGTACCTCCCTTACACATGCAGAGCTTCTTCTTGTTGATTGGAGTTGTGGAGGTTGAAGGGGAATTTAGGTGATGTGGAGGCTAGAAATTGGGAGACTTGGTTGCTAGCAGTGAGGAATGGCTGAAAAGTTAAAGATTTGGATGCTAGTTGAGGGGAATTAACTAAAGATGGAAAGGCTTTGATTGTGAGAAAGAGCACGGTTGTGAGAGAAGGAGAACACGGCTTGGAAGAATGAAGGTGCAGTCCGACCATGTTGCTGCATGTAGGGTAGCCGTGTTGCTGCCTAATACCTGAAACACAGGCATGGCCTGTGACACAGCCAGCCTGTGTTTCGTGCTAGCCAATCCGATTTTCTCTTTTTTTATTTTTTTATTTTTTTTATTTTTTCATTGAGTCCTACATGGAACATAATTGTGTTCCAAGGCATAGCATGGCCATGTTTGGAGCTACCATTTTCTGATTGTAAAGACTGCATGGAATACGAATGTGTTCTAGGACATGGCATGGCGGCGTTTGATGCTGGAATTTATGCTTCTGAATTGTACTTGGAACACCACTATGTTCTGGGACACACCCTAGCCGTGTTCTCTGCTGCCAATCTTGTTCTTGCTTGAAATTTTCCAGGTGATTTTTGCATCAATCCTTCCCTTAAAGGGGTACTTGGCATAAGGAGATAGTCTTGCAACTCAGTCTTCCAATAAGTTCACAATTTTACAATACTAAAAGCTATAAATGTAAAACAAAATTGAACTAAAAACTGAAAGGAAAAGAGAAAAACAAATGAACAAACTAAATGTTGTAGAAGTAAACTTGGGTTGTGGTGTTTAAAATCCGCAAGTGCACAATGTAGTTGGAGCTAGTACTAGCAAATACGAGTCGATCCCACAGGGAAGTTATTCCAATTATTAGAATCTTTACAATTTTACTATCCAAATTCATAGTAAAGAAATAAAGAAAGAAAGAAGAACAAAAAATAAAAGAAGAAATTTCTTAAAGAAAGAAAGAAAAGAAATAATTAAAGATGATATCAAATGCAAAAAGCCTAGGATTAGGACTCACCTCACCTATGATTCTTGACAAGCAATAGAAAATTTCCTTATCATAATTATTCAGGCAATTGGGGCTGATTTGACCTAATTTAATTACTAGCCTCTTTCGAGGTCTAACAATCGTACCTAACTCAATCTAATACCTACTTTCGTGGATTAAATTAAACTTAGGCCCTTTAAGTTCTATGCTAGCCAGTTTGATCCCAAGAGATTCCCATCTACTTTTGTGACTAGGATTCTCCTATTTAACTATCAGGTTTCTGGCAATAATTTTCACCTCTCAGTTCCTCAACCTAAGATTAGAAAATAAGTTAATCAGACAAATTATCTTATTCAGGCATAATAGTTAAACCAATTAGGCTAAATAATTATAATAAGGGTTTTGCTTAATCAATTGCCAAAGAACTCATAGGTGGGCAAATCCCAATCCTAGAGTGGTTATCTACTCATGCATGATTATAATAACCAAAACAAATAGTAAAAAGTAGATCATAATTAAAACAAGATGCAAGAATGCAAGAACAAGAATCAAGAAGTAGATGAAATAAAGAAACAATCAAGAACAAAAGATAAGATGCAGTAAAATAAAGAAAGATCAAGATCAAGAACAAAAATAAAGCAAGATAAAAGAAAACAAGGTAGATGCAAATTAATAAAGAAAGTAAAAAGAAGATAAGAGAAGAAGGAAAAGAAAGATGCAGAAGAACAAAGAAAAGATTATGCAGATGATCAATAAAAGAAAGAAAAGATGATGCAAAAAAACTAAAGAGCATATGCAAATAGAAAATAAAAGAGAAAGATGATGAAGAAGAAGAAAGTAGAGGAAGGGTAGGTAGAAGAATGAATGACGTGAATTCTGGAAAAGTCTTCAATAAATTTAAACTGCAAAATCTTGAATAATTAAAATTGTATAAACTAAAAGAGAACCTAAAGCAAGAGAAGAGAACTAGCCTAAAGCTGAAGAAAGGATTCTAAAACTATACATGGTATAAAACTGATTACAAAGGGCCCTATTTATAGCCTTTTTATGCATTCACCACGACTGGGCTTCAAAACTCGGGTTAGGTGTGCTTCATGAGATCATGTTTATCAGTTTAAAACATGTAGCTTGTAACACGGCCTGACCATATTATGCAACAAGTCGTGTTGTGTGCTGTTTGTTCATGATTTCTTTGCAATTTTTTGCTAGGCTTCTTCCAGACTCTAGCACGGCCTGGCCATGTTGTGTAGCACGGGGCATGCTCTGTGCATGGTCTTCAATTTCTTCGATTTTGCTTCCCAAACTTTCTTGTAGCACCTAACACGGCCGGGTCGTGTTCCATGGCTCGGCCATGCTAGGTGAATTCTTCACGTTTTCTTTGATTTTTGCTTGCTTCTTGCATGGATTCTCCTTCTGTCTTTTCCTTGATCTATTTGCAACTCCATTCTTTCTGTTTCCTTTTTCTTTTCTGGCCTTTTTATCATCTTGCATAAAAAATACAAGCCAAGAGCAGTATCTAGGACAAAACATAAAATCAAAGTAATGACACTAAGAAAACACAAAATACTATCAACAAAATGGACTAAAACTACCTTATTTTTATGCCCTTTTTCCCATTTATCAGGTTGCCTCCCAAGAAGTGCTCGTTTTAAGTCATGATCTTGACTCCTTTGATGCTTTTATTTGATTGAAGGGAGCTCAAAGAGAGTGTAAGGGGCTCTCTCTTCAATTGGTTCTCCAACCAAGTACTGCTTAACATGTCAGCTCTTCATTCCTTTCTTGTATAGCTTCAAGTTAGGGGAAAGAGGTTATGGTTTTGCCTTTGTGATTTTATCTTCCTCCATAGCGGTGTGCTGTGGATCTACTTTCAATTTTTCAACTCTTGCTCTTGTAAGAGAGATAGGCTTCTCATCAAGTAGCTTAGCATAAATTGCAACTTAAGTATTCTTATCACAGATAGAAGAGCTTTTCTTTTGACAAATCTCAGGTAAGTCAATAAGATTATGTTTCTTAATATGTCCTCTCTTAGTTTGCAGGATCATATCTATTTTGCAGCATGATTCCTCAAGAGAGGGGCATTCCATAGTAAAGCTCTGATTAAATTCAATCTTCTCATCCCCTACATTCAAGGAAAGCTTTCCATTCTTTACATCTATAATGACACCAATAGTGGCAACAAAAGGCCTTCCAAGAATGATGGGGATCCGAGCATCCTCTTCCATCTCTAAGATAACAAAGTCAACAGGGATAAAGACTTTATCGACTTTTAGAGGTACATCCTCTAAGATGCCAACTGGATGTTTGACAAAATGGTCTGCCAATTGTAACGAGAGAGTGGTTGGTTTCAAATCTCCTATTTGGAGCTTCCCATGGATAGAAAGGGGCATAAGGATTATGCTTACTCCTAGATAACAGAGGGGCATGATCAATATACATATCACCAACAGAGCAAGGAATAGAAAAGCTACCAAGATCCTTGAGTTTGGGAGGTGATTTGTTCTAGATGATTCTGCTGCACTCTTCAGTTAAAGAGACTGTTGTATGCTCTTCAAGTTTCCTCTTATTAGATAAGATCTCCCTTAAGAACTTAGCATAAGAAGGGATTTGCAAAACAACTTCCAAGAAGGGAATATTAATTTGTAGCTTCTTGAGTATTTCCCAGAACTTTCCATATTGCTTCTCTAGTTTTACTTTAGCTAATCTTTGAGGGAAGGGAATTGGTGGCTTATATGGCTCAAGAGGCATATACGTAGGTTCATCATCTTTTTTATCCTCCTTTTCTTCCTCTTTTATAGCTTCAACTTCTTTGGGCTTCTAAACTTTTACTCCTACTTCCTCATCACTTAATTTAGGCCCTTCTAATTGTCTTCCACTTTACAAAATCACGGCATTGCTATGCTCCCTAGGATTCTCTGGTTGACCTGGCAGTTTTCCTAGGCTTCGGGCTAAAGAGCTGGCTTATCGGGCAATTTGAGTTTCCAACATCTTGTTATGTGTAGCCAGTGAGTCAATCTTAGAAGCTAACACTTTAATAGCCTCATTCATGCTATGAAATTTTCCATCATTATCTCCAGGTTTGATTTTGGTGGGAGTGGAGGATTAGGAGGTCTTTGGGGTTGAAAGCCAATGGATTGTTTGAAATTGTTCTTAGGGGTAGGATTTGGATTTTGATAGTAGGAGAACTTGGGATGATTCCTCCAGCATGGGTTGTATGTATTGGAAAAGGGGTCGTTTGGCTGGGCAAAGTTGTTAACTAGGTTTACTTGCTCACTACCTTAAGAAGAAGGATTCCCCAATTGGCATTTAGTAGCAATGTGGCCAATGCATCCATAGATTTCACATGAAACTCCTAAAGAGCCAACTGCATTCACACTTAGCTTGTCTAGGTTCTGGAATAGAGCATCTATCATGGAGGACAAGTGGTCAATTGCATCTATCTCATATTTCCCCAGTGCTTTCTTTGATAAAGCTCGATCACCTGACCATGAGTAATGACTTTAAGCCATGTCTTCTATAAGGGTGTATGCTTCATCTATGATTTTGTTCATTAGTGCTCCTGCTACAACAGCATCTACTGATATGTGAGTGTTATAGGTGAGTCCATTGTAGAAAGTATGGACTATTAGCCACTTTTCTATTCCATGGTGGGGACATAACCTTAAAATGCTCCCAAGCTTCATATAATGATTCTCCATCTTTCTAAGCAAAGGTTGTGATCTGATTACGGACTTGAGCTGTTTTGCTTGGGGAAAAATATTTAGCCAAGAAAGCTTGTGATAACTACTACCATGTTGTAATAGATCTAGCCAGTAGAGAGTGTAACCATGCTCTAGCCTTGTCTCTTAGAGAGAAGGGAAACAACCTCAACCTAATGGCATTTGGAGAAACTCCATTCATCTTCAGAGCATCACAATATTCAAGGAAGACCGATAGATGTAGATTTGGGTCTTCAGCAGAAGATCCTCCAAATTGATTATGCTACACCATCTACAGAAGTGCAAGCTTTGATTCAAAGTTGTTGCCCTCAATAGCAAGTCTAACAATGCTTGGATAAATGCCAAGAGTGTCTGGTGCAGTAAAGTCTTTCAATGAACGGTTGTTTTGTCCCTCCATGGCTAGAGTTACTGATTGATCTTGTTTCTTTTGTCTCCTCCTTCTTTGAAGTGTCCTTTCAATCTCCAGATCAAATTGAACAAGATTTTCAGAAGCTCTTTGCATAAAAGGAAACACCTACGCAAATAGAAACAAGGAGTGAAAGCAGCAAGAGAGAAGATTAGAAATAAGAAGAAAAGAAAAGATTTAGATAAGCTTTATTGCAAAATAAACTAATGTTAACGTAGAGAGATCCCCAACAATGGTGTCAAAAACTTGATGTGTCTATTTTCGCAAGCGCACAGTGTAGTTATAGTAGATTCTGGCGAATACGGGTTAAATCCCACAAGGATCTTGTTATCAATTACCAGAGTTTGCAAATTAAGTTAACTACATCAAAGAGGAAGATCGAGAGTAATAAAGAAACTTAATGAAATAGCAGCAGGTAAATAATAAACCACATGCAATTCTAAAAGCCTGGGATTAAGGTTTCACCACACTTATGATCTTTGATAATTAATTGATATCTTTCCTATTATGGTTACTTGATTAATTGAGGATGGTTTAGCCTAATTTAATTACTAGGCTCTTTCAAGGTCTAATAATAGTATTTTAACCCAATTGCCTACTTTTACAGTTTAGATTAATTTAAACCCTTTAAAATCTATGCAAACCAATTCAAATCCTAAACAAACTTTATCTACTTTCTTGATTAAAATCTCTTTATTGAACTATTAGTTTTCTGGTGATAGTCTTCTCCTTTTGGTACTTCAACGATCTACCTAAGACAAGAAAAAACATTGGCCAAATACTTTATCAAGAACATAGCAAGCATAATAGTTGAATCAAACTAAATCAGGTAATCACAATAGAAAATCAATCATCGGCATCAAAGAATCATAATTGGGTTATTCCCAATCCTAGAATAGATATCTACTCAAACATGATAGAAATAAAAATCATATTCATTAATGAAAATAATTGCATAAAGTTTAGAACAAAGAAAGAAAGAAAGAAAGAAGAAAAGATAAAGTTGAAGGAAGAGAACTGTGATGAAAGTAAACTAGGACTCTTGAAAGAACATTAAACAAAGAAGGAATCCTAAATTCAACTTAAAAAACTCCTAAGAAAATAAGAAAATTTGTGCTCTAAGTAATCCTAATTAATGAAAACTCATGAATGACTAATTGTGTCTTCAGGCTGGTCAAGATTAGCTTATATAGCAATTTTTAGGTTTGGAACACAGTTGTGCTTCAAGACACGGGCTGGCCAAGTCTCGGGCTAGAAGCTTGCTAGACTTTTGCTAGATGTTGCACCGAACACGATCGTATCCTAGGACATGGCCAGGCTGTGTTCGATCTTACTTCTTTTTTTCTTCAACTTTAATGCAGATTTGACTTGGACTCTTCACATGACTTCTTTGTTAGCTTCTTCTTAGTCCAAGTGTGCTCCAAACTTTTAGTTTCATCCTCCTTTTAAAGCCTCTTTGCTAACCTGGAAAGACAAATACAAACTATAGTAGTGCCAAGGAACAAATGAACTAAACTAAGACAAAAAGTGCAGCAAAACCATAAATTAATAACAAATCAAGAGATAATAATCAACATATTTAAAGGCATTTTACTTGTTTATCACCCACCCACCTAGTTTTCAACATCACAATCCTCCTCAAAGACAACAATCAAGTGGGACAATTGGCCAATGCATTAAATAATAGAGCTCAAGGTTCATTGCTAAATGGCACAAAAAATCCAAGATGTGAGGGTAAGGAGCACTTTAAAGCAATCACATTAAGGAGTGGAAAGGAGTTAGAATAGCCCGTTGCAAATCGAAAACATCAAAAAGAGCCTACTTCAATCCAATGTGAAGAAGAGAAAGAAGCTGGAACAGAAAAGGTGAAAACACAAAAATCTGATGCTGACCAACTTGCTACAACATCTACACAGTAGGGTAGAGCAGAATAGAAAATTGATAGGCCACCACCACCTTTTCGTCAAAGATTCCAATAGTAGCAGCAAGATAAGCAGTTCAACAAGTTCTTAGATGTCTTGAAGTAGCTCCACATTAACATTCCACTAGTAGAAGCTCTTGAGCAAATGCCCAACTATGTGAAATTCATGAAGAATATCTTATCCAAGAAAAGAAGGTTGGGAGAATTTGAAATAGTGGCCTTTACTCAAGAATGTAGCTCTATTCCTCATAGAAAGCTTCCTCAAAAGTTGAAAGATCCAGGGAGCTTCACAATACCATGTTCCATTGGTAACACTTATAGTGGAAAAGCTTTGTGTGATTTGGGTGCAAGCATTAATTTGATGCCTATGTCAATCTTCAAGAAGTTAGAAATTGGAGAAGCAAGGCCTACCACAGTCACACTTCAACTAGTAGAAAAATCTTTTGCATATCCAAAAGGAAAAATTGAATATGTGCTAGTTCGAGTTCATAAGTTCATTTTTTCAGTGGATTTCATTGTGTTAGACTATGAGGTAGACAAAGAAGTTCCAATCATTCTTGGAAGACCATTTCTGGCCATTGGAAGAACTCTTATAGATGTGTAGAAAGGAGAACTTACGATGAGAGTTCATGATCAACAAGTAACATTCAATGTGTTAAATGCCATGTGTTTCCTAGATGATGTTGAGGAATAATGTTAGGCTATTAGTGTCCTTGACGCCATTGTTGCTAAAGAACTAAATACATGCTGCAACAAAGGCATAGTGGAAGTGTTGTCAAGTGAGCCACTAGAAGAAGAAAGCAATGATAATGATACCTTGACCACTTTGGAGGAGTTAAAGTGACTATATGCCAGCCAAGGAAGACAATTCGAATCTTTGGGATTATCTGAAAGAGCATTTAAGCCTCTGAAGCCATCTGTTGAAGAATCACTCATGCTTAAGATGAAACCATTGCCCATGCATTTAAAATATGTATTTCTAGGTGGAGAGAACACATTGCTGGTCATAATTTCATCGACTCTAAGTTTGGAGAAGGAACAACAATTAATTGAAGAAGTACAAGAGAGCAATTGGGTGGACAATGGAAGATATAAAAGGGATCAACCTTTTAATTTGTATGCATAAAATTTTGCTAGAGGAGTGTTGCAGCAATTCTGTACAACAGCAGCGATGGTTGAACCCAATCATGAAGGAGGTAGTGAAGGAAGAAATAATTAAATGGCTGGATGTAGGGGTAATATACCCTATCTCAGAAAGCTTTTGGGTTAGCCCAGTCCAATGTGTCCTAAAGAAAGGTGGGTTATAGTGGTTGCCAATGAAAACAATGGGTTAATACCTACAAGAATTGTAATGGGTTGGAGACTTTGTATGGATTACTAGAAGCTCAACAAGATGACAAGAAAAGATCACTTCCCACTACCATTTATTGATCAAATGTTGGATAGACTTGCTGGGAAGGAATATTACTATTTTTTGGATGGGTATTCAGGCTACAATCAGATTACTATAGCACCAGAGGATCAAGAGAAAACAACCTTGACATTAAAAGTAGCTGAATTAGATGAAGGAGATTTAGAAACAGATGTAGATACACTAAACAAGGAGGATGTAGCTCTACTTAGTAAGAAGTTGCAAATAATTTTAAAAGAAAACAAAAGCAAAGAAAAGAGAAAAATAGTTGCACAGAAAAAGAACATTGGGAAGAATGAGCAAGGAAGTTCAGTTAGCACTGTCACTACTTGCTTTGAGTGTAGGAAACCTGGGCATATCAAGCCAGATTGTCTAGTTTATCTAGAATCAATTGGAAAATGAAAGGAGAAAGGAAAAGCAAGCATCAAAGAAATCTAACTTTGCTGTATGGATGATGAAGAACTAGAGAAAGCTATGGAAGATGATTCAAATAATGATGCACTACTATGCCTCATGGCTAAATGCAATGATAACACTAAGGTATTAAGAAACAATCCCTTTTACACCCTTTCTGATTGTGATGATCTTTCTAGTGATGAAAGTGATGATGAGAATTTAGATGATATATGTGTCAGATTGTATGAATCACTGGTAGAAACTAGGAAGAAATTGATGTAATCTAAATATCAACAAAAAGTTTTGATTGAGAAAAATAAATTTCTAGAAGAAGAAAATGACAAGTTGGCTGCAAAAAGAAAGAAGAATTGTGAGCAATATAGCAAATATAAATCTTAGATTGAACTGCTAACTAATAAACTACAAAATTTCACGTACAATAATAAAAAATTAAGCTATGTTTTGCAGAATCAGAGAAATTTCAACAATAAGGTTGGTCTAGGATTTAGACATCAAATTACTAGATCAAAACCAACAAAAATCACTTATTACTACTGTAAATGGAAAAGACATCATATCAAGCATCATGCAGTTAGAAATGGCACATATATGTTAAGACCAAATGAAAAACTATTATGGTTACCTAAAACTATGACTGCTAGAAAAGTTCCTACCTTCTACACTAACACTAATGGACCCAAAAGTTAGTGGGTGCCACCAATACTTGTATGAACTTTGTTTTACATGAATGGAAGAGACAGATTACAAATTCATGGTTTCTAGATAGTAGACATATGACTGGAAACAAAAGTGAATTTATTTGTCTGAAACCTATTAAAGGAGATAAGGTAACTTTTGGAGATAACTCCAAGGGAAGAATCAAAGGTATAGGTAAAATTGGTAAGTCTTTAGAATGTTGTATTGATGATGTTTTATATGTAGATGGTTTAAAATGTAATCTACTGAGCATAAACCAATTCTATAATAAAGGAAATAAAGTAATCTTTAACTCAGATAAATGTCTTGTTGTAAATGGTATTGATAATCAACTTAAATTAGTAGGACATAG